>WEZZ01025119.1:122404-148729 GCA_013400585.1 Chloropsis cyanopogon | reverse complement strand
TCACCTGTTCCATGGGAGACAACCCAGGGACAGGATGTTGGGTGCTGGACATAGGGGAGTGATGACCTCTGGGAGTGCCATGCAAAGTGTTCCAAATTCACTCCTTGTGGGCAGAGGTCAGGGAGAGAGAGCTGCGCCTATCTCTGGAAGCAGATCTTTAAGTTTAAAACCCTGAATGACAGAGCAAAGTTCATGCCAAGCTTGGAATTTCTGGTGGAGGAGATTCATGGAGCAAGAAGGCAGCAAAAGCACAAGCTGCAGACACAGCCTGGATGTGCCATACGAACACATAACTGCTAAAGGCACAGCCAAATCAAGGGCTCACAAACATGCTAAATTTTCATAAACAACTTGGTGCATTTGTCTTGCACGTATGTGTTTTTGAGTGGCGGTGTTATGCAAAATCACTTTACCCTGAGAAAAATAAACAACCACCTTTTTTCCTAAAATTTGAATATTGCTGACTTTCTCTACAAGTTTAAATCCTTGTTTAAAAGGATTGGTTTTGCTCTTCCGATTCCAGAGACAGCAACATTGGCTACATAACTATGTGTTTATACACACGGTTTCTTGACATGGAACAGATACTTTCAAGCTTTTAACAAAGTGATGGAAAGGTCTCAAAGCCTTAATGGATTGTGAAAACCTAGATAACTCCAACTATAACTCATAGACTGTGGACATTTGTCCTCAAGTAAGTTATTGAATAATGTTAAATATTCCTAGGGGGAAAAGAAACCCAGTCTTCTATAACATGTGAGCAGATTGCATGTCTTTTGGTCTGAGAAACTTGTAGTTTTTGGGTGCTGGGAAAATAGTGCTAAATGACAGAAAAGGAAGTATTTTTCAGTAAAAATTGGAGATTTATTTTCTTTACAATTACATCTATAAAATTAGATATTTGAATTTTTAGTCCATTTTTATACAGTTCTGTTTAGATCATTCTATGGAAATAAAATCAGGATTTTTCAAGGGCATCAGGTAGAGGAAGTCTGTTTGCCTGTAAGTGAACTGAATTCAGTAATGAATAATCAATATGCTTTGCAGGATCCTTAGAATCATCATATCTTTGATTTGAGATAATCACGTCTGGCAGTGAAAGTCAGAGTGGCAGCAAGTCTTAAAACTGCATCTCCTGAACCCCTTTTGCTGCTCCTCCGCTGTGGGAAGATAAACTGGGGCGGGTCTTGCTCTCCGGACCCTCAGAACTCTGTCTCTGGAATTCTTTCTGGGAATGCCGCTGGATGGCAGCATTTTTCTGTGCAACTCTGCAGAGAGGCAGGCGGGGAAAGGATCGTTAAAGGGAAAAAACGATTAAAGTGGAAAGAAAAAAAAAAAAGTGAGTGGGGAAGGAAGAAGAAACCACGTTGAAGGTTGCTACTTTGAAGACCAGCATGCATCTCTGCTTCAGTGTAACTTATGCAAATCTCCAGTATTTGCCTCTCTTCTTTTAATTCCCTGGCAGATAGGATACATAAATAGAAATGAGGAATTCAAAGGAAGGATCTGACTTTTTCTTCTTTTTCCTCCTTTGGTACTTTTCTACTTACAGAGATCTATTCTGAAGTGGGAAGCTGGCTCCTGACTCTGAGAAGATGAGCAGCGTTTGTGAGTTTTCTCCATTTTCTCTTTACTATTAGAGTCAGTACTTTTTTTTGGCTATTTAGGCTTGTGCTTCAGGAAGCAAGTGGACTTGCTTGTCTTATGGTTTGCCCACCTATATTCACGACCTCCAAACAAGCAACTGAGTTCATTCCCATTAGCTCTTGGGCTTACCTTGTGAATGATGTGATACCTTCTCTCCCACTCTTGGCACATATGGAGGGTATGATGGTCCTCTTCTTTCTTTCTCTGTGCTTTGGGAACAAATATCTTCAAAATATGTCTTGCTTCCAGCATCCCCTTGGATATATCACAAGCTGTTACCAAAGATGACCCAAAGTCCTGACTTTGGGTCTGTGGCAGCAGTTCCTTTGTGGCTGATTCTTGGTTTGCCTTCCAAAGCTGATCCAGCTTCTGCCCAGCTGTGTTTAGCTTTTCTGTAAGCTCCACATCAGGTTATGAGTTGGANTGTGTGTGTGTGTGTATTTTTTTTCTCTGTATCTTCTAGTAGTTAGGAAGATGACATTTGTACTAGTCCAGAGGGGAAAAAAGGCAACAGTCAGATCAGTTCTGCTGGCCATGACACGAAGTGGAAATGGCTGTCCCTAATTATGGGTAGGTATTTCAGTATTTATGATCTTCTCTAGCTTAAACCCAAGCTAACTTGCTCACAGATGCTTGGAGCAGAATTCACTTGCTTCTCTCCAGAGAGCTAGAGCTCGTGGCCAATATTACAGAAAAGGCTCTTACACTGTTTTAAGGCTTGTTGTTTTGCTTTTGCCATAGCTCCCCCCATCCCTCACCATGGGCTATGCTTGAAAAAAATTTGATGCTAGATAATGTTGTTTCATTTGGGAAAGGTTAGTGGTCTAGAGGAATGCCACTGTTTACTTCTTCAAGGACTATTGAAAGGTCAGAGAGGGGAAATAGATTGTCCTTCCATGCAAAAAATTTAATTTGATTTTTATTAATTTTACTGTATTCCTGTAAGTTAGCTTTGCATAGCCAGTCTCTGATACTACAAGTGTACACTACTGACTGGTGTCTGCCAAATGCTCCCTCCTTCGCCATCTCAGAAAAGCTCTGTTTCTTCATCATGGATACCTACCCTAATTTTAAACAAAGCTCTGCACATATTACTGGTTTCCAGGTTGTGCTACTTTTTCTCTTGTAGAGGGACCAATGCTAGCATTACTGCTGAGCATTTGAGACTGTCAGCTTAGATTCTCAAGCTCTTTTTGTTTTCTCCTTCTCATCCTCTGGCATGTACTTGGTCTCGTTTCTTTTATGCTCTCCTTGACCTTCCCTCCAAAGATATTCACGTTGAGCTGGCCAGATGTTATTCTGCTCTGACCTTATCTGGGCATCTCTAGAATCACAAATAGCAGACAGAGATTGTGCTGTAAATACCCTTGACA
This sequence comes from Chloropsis cyanopogon, assembly GCA_013400585.1. Taxonomy (NCBI): domain Eukaryota; kingdom Metazoa; phylum Chordata; class Aves; order Passeriformes; family Irenidae; genus Chloropsis; species Chloropsis cyanopogon. The sequence continues at coordinate 145,709 of WEZZ01025119.1, read as the reverse complement.
GAGTGCCTCTTACTTGATCCTTAGCATGAAAGGAGGAATGGGTAACATAAGAGTAGGGGTACCAGCTCTAATAGGATGAACATGACAGTGCATTTCAGGTCTTTTAAACATAAAGAACAGCCTGGGCATTGAGAATAGGGAAGGCTTTGAATGATGTGTCTGCTGTGCTGCCCAACAATAATATGAGAGCTGGATGATACTGTTGGAGGCACTCAGTTCCTAAAGCACTGCTGGCCAAGCAAATACCACGTGCCACAACATGCCCTGAATATTGCACGGCTTGACTTGCTTTCTGAGACACTAACCAGCTGATTTCTGAGGGAAGCAAAGAGAAGCTGACAAATCTGGGTCATTAAGACAGCTTAATAGGTCCTTGGCTGTTACACCCTTAGAGCAGGGCAGGCTGCTGGAGGCAAAATTAATGATGTTTTGGCTGGGCCATTTATAGAAGTGTGGTTTGTGGAAAATAAAACACCAAATTAGTAAAAAAAGTAAAGTTGTAGAGTTAAAAATCTCTGCTTGTCTGTGTAGTGCAAACCTGGTCTGTGAGGTGAAAATACAAAGTACTGATACGTCCATGTCTTAAAGGTTGTGGTTGATGTTTAGGGATCAAAATTATAAATCAGTATATTGGACATTTTAAGAGAAAAAGAAATTATGCTCTGTGTAGTTGAATAGAACATTATTTGTATCAGCCGCGATGCCTTATAAAACAGGTAAATTTGTTCACAGGTGTTTAAAGATGGCTACCCCTCTTCTCATCTTCCAACCTGTTATGTTAGGGAAGTGCATGTAGCTTGCAAGTGCCTTGCTTGCAAGGCCGCTCAGGAAAACTCTAAGTGTAAGCTAGTGACTTCCAGAAGACTGTAGGCTTTAATTATAGCAGCGCAGCTTCAGGTCTCAGAGAGCTGTCCCGGGGAGGATGGTCTGTACACACAGTCAATACTGTCTAGACACTGTACATTAAGTACAAGTGTGATATGGTTAATATTTTTGAAGCAGACTCCTCTGCTGTTAATGATTTGCTTTCCACACCACAATTAAGCCAGGGTTAGTGGCATGTACGTGGTTCACCTGAGTGCTCCCTGTTGGACTGGATTATAATTGTCCAGTTTGTTATCATGTTCATAGCCTAATGGTGTACTACACTTTGGAGCAGGGCAAAACCCTGCCTGTGCCCCTTGTGAGCAGGAGGCACTGAGCAGCCTCAGAGCTGACCAGTGTAATGCCTTGGCAAGTTTAGGTTTATGGCACTGGTTACTGTGTAATTTGGACCATGGTTTATCAGCCAAGAAATCATGCATGGGATAATGTCTCCTGTTATGAGTCAGTGTGGGGTAGTTCCCTTGTTTTTTCCAGATTAATTATCAGTCAAGGTGTGTGCGTGTGCTGGTATTTAGGCAGAAACTGGTAAAGCACTTGTATTTGCTTTATTTTTGTCTTCTCCGTGTTTCATTTTTCTCAGTCATGTGCAAGATAGAAGCAGAAGAGACAAATATTCTTAAATGGTAGAAAAATGTAAACAGGAAAGAAATCCAATATAACCATAATTTTACGTTCTATTTGTCTTTCTGTTTTTTACATATAAATATTTAATTGTCTACATCTAAGCATATACACCTTCTAAAGGTTTTCTGGGGTAGAAAACATCTTTAACATCTGATCTTTAACATCTCTCCGCTCCTGTTTTAATAGACAGGTATGCTAGCAAACATCCTAACATGCAAACATTGCAACTAGGAGTTACAAAGTCATTAGCAGAATAGAGATGAGAAATATAAAGTCTGAGCAGGAAGGCAGTATCACAGAATTTACAATTTACTTCCCCTCATCCTTGCTGCTTTATTTTAAATTACAAACAAAACAAAAAATCCAAAGCACAACAAAATAAATAATTAAAAAAAAAACCCAAACCAAAAAATCCTGATGATTCTCACGAGGCCTGACTCATGACTTTGACTAAGTAAAGTAAACTACACTGGAGCAAGGAGGAGCTTTTCTCATAGCATCCATGTTCCTGGAGCCCAGGTATCGTTGTCTGCCAAGGACACAGCTCTCCCCTTGCAGCCACCTTGAGCCCAATAGCAGGGCCTGGCGGCTCCCAGAGCCCTTCACAGTGTGCAGCAGAAGTGATGTTACAAAAAACAATGCCTCGTGTTCCTGCTCTTGGTGCTAGATGATGCTCATTGCACCTAACACATTTTTCTACCCTTTTTGGAAGCATAAACTCAGTCAGAAAAGTACTGAAGTGACAGCTGATCTCTGTGATTTTACACAAAGGCAGAGGTGTCTTGTGTAGCCCCTTTACAGTCCAGCTGTAGTCTGTGCTGGAGAGTAAATCAATAAATGCATAGATGTAGTAGCAGAGCAGGCACAAATTCTGACACTTATTTTCATTTTCTGTTTGCAGAAAATTCCTGTAATGGTCAATTTTCCCAACCCTATCAGTCTCCCTCCTTCACTCCCTTTTAGAAAAACTGAAGAGAGGGGTTTGGAGCTTGCTGAGAAAGATTTGTTAGAGGGGAACATGTCTGTGGCTAGTGTCTGGAAAGCAAGTACAAGTAGGGGCTGCCACTCGTACTGCTCTCCATGCAGAGATGCAGCAGGCAGCCACTGTGCAGCTCTTCAGAAGCTGTCCTGGAGGTAACACTACAAGATGAAATATCTTTCAGCCTCACTTGGGCTCCTAAGCCTGCAAGAGCTGTCGGTGACTCATGAGAGACAAATTACATGTTTTTCCAGTGCTGTCCTTTATAACAATTATTCCTTAACAGTGGGAGGAAAGGGGATAGTTGGAAGTTGGTTTAATCCCAAAGGGATGGTTCATTTCCTCTAACTACCACACTCGCCAGTAGCTCTGTTCTCCATCTCTCGGCTTCCCTCCCTCCTCCTCTCTCTTTCCCCTCTCCCCATTCCTGGGCAAAATTACCTTTGCAGTCATGGCCTGCTCATGGCAAGGATTAATGGTTTATTGGAATTTGCAAGCCTTACAGTAGTGGGGCACATATTCCTATGAATTTTATTGCAATGCACTACAGTATATAATTTCATTAAGCTGCACATGTCATGGTTATTTGCCATTATTCCCAAGCCCTTTATGTGCAGTTTTATCAGTCTCAAATGGCAATGAAATAAAAAATGAAATAAAATAGAATAATGCCTAAATACATGCAGAGAGGTCAAGGGACCCTATATGCTGACTACAACAACAAATTTATCATTTCATTTATGTGTGGGCAGGGGAAGGGAGCAATTTCTTCACTGTATTTTAATTAACTGTGTTTCACTGCACAGCAGTAAAGATAATAACCATAACATTGGTGCAACTACTACACTATCAAATGCTTGTCACAGCCTAATATTCTCCAACAATATAGCTTCACAATGGAAACATGCACAACAAAAGAGCAGCTTGTTTTGTTAATTTATTGGGCCTCTGTGTTTTTGGAAGGCCTGTATATGTTTCTGTGAGACTGATTAAAATAGAAAGAAGTATATATAGTGGAGAATAATATTTTTACTGGTGTGGGATTCATTTAATAAAAGTGTTCCTTCAAGAAAACAGAACCAAGATGCTAATGTTATACCTCATTTATTGCCAACATATTCAGTGACATTTCATAATGTACATCTGTCAGCCAGAGATATAAATGAATGAGGTGAACCATGCAATTTACCCTGAGGAAGTTCCATTAGAGCCCCCAAAGTATAATATTTATGAGGTCAGAATCAATTAATCAGATAGCTGTATTTGCTTTTCAGCTCAGCATGCTCTTCTGCACCAAGCTGTTGCATTGAGAAAGTCTTTCCTATTTGATAAGAGGAGTCAGTTTGTATGTGCTGCATGTAGTCTGTTTTGCAAACCAATTGTTTTCCTCACACAGCTTATGATCCATACAAATACAAATTGTAAATTAAGAGAATGAAAAACAAGTCCCTCTAAAAATACATACTAGACCAGAAGACTTGTGTGTTTCCTGCTCCTTGCTGTAGCCTTCTGCAGATCTGTTGAAAATGAGAAAAAAAACTGGGAGTAAATGGTGCACTTTAACCAAACATGTTTCCAGTAAACAGAAAGTCTCGTGGGGAAAGTAAAAAATAGTTAATTTTTAAAACTCTAAAACTATTGATTTGATTGAAGGAACTCACTCAACTTTATGAAGAAAACTCAGTACATTTTGAGATGGGTTACCAAAATGGTTTTCCTTTATGTCATAGATGTATAACAATAATTCATGCATTTATAAATATTGTTCTTTAATTCCGAACTGTATATATATGTGTGTGTCATAAACTGCTAAAAATAAAAACTTTAAAATGAGGTAGCAAGAGGAGGAACCCTCCTCCTGGAATGTAGACACTTACCTCACCACATTTCCACATGAAAAGACGGCTTATGCAGAGATGGGCCATCTCCAGGAGAGTCTCCTCAACGATATCTCAGCTCACAGACACCTGATATACATCTGCCAGTTTCATCAAGAATGTAAATCTGGAAACGGATTTACTGGAAATATATGCATTCAAAAGCAACCTTCCGAGAAACCATCCCAGCAAAGAATTGGACTCAGATTACTCCGAAACTTCACTTTGTCCACACCTGCACTGGGACTATGGAACTCATGAATAAGTGAACTTTTGAATAGGAACAACCAGAACATCACCTCGGGCTAGAAAAACAGTAAAAAAACTGTGCCATCCAGACCCAATGTGTGGCGAGTTGGTTCATTTGCTAGTCAGCATGATCCTTTCGTCCACCCAGAGCTGTTCCCGGGTCAGCTCTGTCCGTTTCCCTGTGGTTGTGGCTGCCGCGATCGTATTCTCGGTCACGGTTTTAAATTGTTAATTTTTTTGTAATAAATTTTTTTATGCTTATTAATCATAATTGGCTTATCTAATTATTATCTATAACACTTTATAACCATGTTCTGAACGCTCATTACTTTTATTTCCCATTCTTGGTTAGATTGACCACTGGTTTGTCCCTCTGAGAATGTGTGTCCTATCATTTTTGCTATAAATTGCAGTCATCCCTTGGACTACTTCTGGGTGTGTTGGGAACTTTTCCTGGCACTCTGACTCCAGTGGAGGAGCAGGCTCATAGCTACCAGAGCTCCTGGGAGGTGCAGGTGCAGCCTGATCACCACCCCAGGTGTGGACTCCTGATTCCCAAAAGGAGCCTTTCTTGTGAAGAGATTCTTAAAAACTTAACTGTAATTTTGATCATATTGTGACTTTCTTTTGTTTTCTTCTCCCCCCCCTCCTTTTTATTGTAGACAACAGATGCAAAATATAAATTTTGATAGTAAAATCTGTGTCAATGTGTTTGCACTGTCATAAATGATGCGAAGATGTGATTCAGCATTTCTTTGTTTCTTTGAAAATAAATTTAGTTAAGATGGTTCAAACATTGCCTGTTATCTAGTAAAATCACTTTTCTCAGAACATGTCTCAAAGATGAAAGTGAAAGCAGGAAGGACACATCTGAAATAACTTGTAGGATTATTATGAGCAAAGAATTAACTGGGAAAAAGTCCTAGAACAATGCTTTGCCTTCACAGTTTATGATTAATATCCATAACAACATTTTGTATTTAAAGCTTCTCATTTTGTTGTGGGGGGTTGAATAGCTCATACTTCAGATTTGGTCTTTTGCTCTTGAAGAATGTGGATGGTAAGACAAAATGGATTTTTTCCAACCAAAACTACTGTCAGAAAGTGCTGATACATCCCAAAACCAATACCTCCCAGAGAGGGGGATCTGGGCAACAGAGGAAGGAGAGATGAGGTCCCTGTGTACCACATAACCCTGTAAGTACTCACTTCAGAAATAAAGAGCAATGCTCAACACCCATGAGGAAGCTGAGAGACTGGTTTGGAAGAGGAGCTAGATCCTAAACAGTATGGATAAGTGCACTCAATTTACTTCTGGCCAAAGGGAGAGTAGGAGGGAAGAAGTTTAACAGTTTCAGTAGCTGAGTGTGACAGACAGCTATCACCAATAGAAGAGATCAGTCAGCTAATTTATCAGGAGCATATAAAAATGAGTTTGAATACTTGTTTTATAGGCGTTGGTGCCAGTGACTTGAATGCTGCTGCTTCCATTCCCAAGTGAGCATCCCAACCATCCCTTACGGAGTTTCTCCTTTCTTTCTGGGCTCTTGAGCATCAGAATAAAACAAATGACAAAACCCTGAAGCTGAAATCTGCCTGCCTGTGTGGCATCAGAAAGCAGAGCTAGGTGTTCAGGCATTCTCCACTGTGGTAGATTTTATGAAACAGTCACCTTATCAGGAAATGCAGTATTTTTATAAGTATGGGGTGTGCAGAGTCTGATTTGTGTATATTTATTCTCACTACCTAGTTGTATCAAGGCACTGTGAACATCATAGTGTTCTTGTTTGTTTGTTTTTATTGTCTCTGGGCTAGTGAGCATTATTGATGGGATATTACCGACCAGCTGGAATTCATGATATTTTTCTGCTGTGTGATTTTGCTACTGAAGCCTTGTAAACAGAGGGGAAACACTTCTGGAACACAAGTGAATGCCCTTGTTTGCATATGAATGAGTATTTGTATGGACCCTTATTCTAAGCATTTATGCAAATGCAAACTCATACATGTGACAGGGTGTGGAAAAGGGAACAAAAAACCAGAATTAAAATGAGAGGCTGGATTCATGGAAATGTTTGTTTTCCCTTATTTGTCCTGTTCCCTTCATCTTTTCTATTGCACAGGGTTTCAAAAATGGCCCACACCATGTGCAAGAGTGTTTTTGGTATAAGGCTTTCTGATTCAACCAGATAGCAGAATCAAAGAATAGCTCATCTGAATGGAGAAAATGTCAGGCAATTGTTTCCAGTCAATACTCCTAGTTTTCCTAATCTCCTACCATTGTAGGGCAACTAAGGGGACCAAAAACAGTGATGATTTTAGAAAAAGATGAGGAGGTAATAGCTTCTTTGTCATGGCAGGCTATTGCAAGCTTCTCTGTGTTAATAGATAAGGTAGTTTCGATTTTGCCCTCTTTTTCTGAAAGTGCCATAGTAAATAATTGTTTATATGTGCAGGAGAGCTCTTCTGCAACCAGCCAGGGCAATCTCATCTTGCTGTCCATTCATACAGTCCCTGTCATACACTATCCTTCTGGGAGCTGCCTGGGATACTGCAGGCTGGCTAAAGTTCAGGCTGCAGGGTTGTGCCAAGGGGAAATATGCTTGATAAACAGTTTTTGCAGATAACTGTTTTCCCAAAGTAGAGCAAGAGCAACAGAATTATCAATTAGCAAAGGAATAAGAGAAGCTACAACTGCTATGTCTGGCATTTACACAGTGCATTGTGGCAAGACCTGAAGTGAGCAAGGTAAGGTGCTGCCTCTTAATTTAGTAGAGTTCATTCATCTCCCACAGGACCACATCTTGGAGGCCCCTTTTAGGCTAATTTATATATGCCTCCCTTGGGTTTATGCACAGTTATTATGGAAGCATTTAGCTTTTCTTATCCAGGCCTCCCTTTTAGGGTTCTGCTTTTAAAATTTTATTTGGTTTAAGTTTTCATGTTAACATATGCCACAATTGTTTACTGAGATACTGTGGGATTCCATCCAGTAAATGAAGATATGCTTCCTCTGTTTAGATTTTTTTCCCCTTCACTATGTCAAAATCTCCTGTTTACAGTTGATATGTCCTGTGACTAGAGATCAGATGTCCATTACTCATGTGTGCCATGACCCCTTTTAGCACTTAGAATTGCTGGTTAGCTGCCTGCGTTAAAGCAAAAGCTATGATGCAGTCACCTTCCCAAATGTCCTTCAGAATCCCTCTTGCATACTGCAAGCAGTTCCTCGTGGTTCCTGCACACCCTCTCAAGCCGTATCTTAAACTAATATTTGACTTATGAATGACAAGGAGGAGAAGCAAAAATGAGGTGGGGAGGAAGATGGGAAAATCTGATCACAACACACTCTTTAAACAAGACCCTGGAAAAGTTAAATGATTGTGTTTTGGTTGACTAAGAAGATTTATGATCTTTGTGTGTAGGGAAATCTAAAGAAGACCTTGGAATTTAGGTAAGAATAGTATTTCTGGTCACGTTTCACCCTGAAAAAAGAGAATGGTGCTAGAAAGTGAAGGTAAAAAAGAAAAATAAAGAAACAAAGTTATTGCAAATGAACATATTTTTGGCCATCTGGGATGGGGAATGGTATCACAGAAAAGGAGTATCTGAAGATTGAAAATCAAATGGTATATGACTGCAAACTGAAAACAGGAGTCAAGGAATTGTAAAGAACAATGAAGCAGAACCAGGAAATCTAGTTACTACATGCAGAGAAGTAGACTGAACAAACAAACTAAAAAGATACTACTCAAAGGTTCTTTTAAATGAGGGTAACAAAAAACCTCCTTTCTACATCTAAGGCAGTGTACAGTGAGCACTAGAGAGATGAACGGGGAATATACTTCAATGAATAAATAAAGCAAGATAAACTCTAAAACAGAGAGGTCTACCAGTGCTGTTGTGGGGAAGATAATTCATCTGACTGTTCAAAAATCAAATATCATTATAGTTTAAGGGAGTATACCACCTCTTAATGTTACTGAGGATGGTCCAGGGGTTCTAAAATAACAAAACAAAACAAAAACATGGAAACGAACACATGGTCTGTGTAAATTGATGAACATGAGAGAAAGTGCCCATAGGATTAGTGCTCTCCATGTAGTTTGGTGGAGGAGTCAAAAGGCAGGAGAATGCCTTTCCATTTCAGTGACCCTAGCAAAGGCACATGAAGCTGCAGAGAGTGGAAATGAAAGAATTAATCAAAGAAAACAAACCTGTATGTTGTTATCACTGTGCTAAGAACTAGAGGGACATAGCTGGAGAGCATGTCACACTAACATAGATCTAACATAGATACGGGGCTTCTGTACTGTAGTCAATATGTACCTGGCACAGAGTACACTTAGTCTAAATGTACAGTCTGCAAAAGACTGTACAGATAAATGTACCTCTATTTATCTAAGGTAATTCTGAGAGCAAATTACAAGGGAAGCTCTATGGAAGTTGTATAGGAAGCTTGTGTCTATTTTAAGTTTAACAAAACTTTTTGAAATCTGTCAAAAATCTACTGTAAAGAGATTAGCTTATTATATTCTAAAACTGAAGTAAATTTCTCCCTTATACTGATTTATTTGCATTGGGATGTAGATAGAGCAAATGTGTTTTCTATACAGGCCAGTGAGTTCAGATTGGCCTGTAATTTGAATTTATTACATGTTCTTTACTAATTTGCTAAAAAAATGGCCTTATTCCATCTTACTTCTCTGAGGTAGTTCCACAACTGAAAAAGCTTGTATTTGATCCAGTATACTTTCTTTTTTTTTTTTTTTTTAAATTAAATATTTATGAGAATTTCAATTGTCAGGGATCAGAGCAAGATCATGAACAATGAGCTGATTTATTGCTGCTCTTCCAGTTGAAGATAATGTGAAAGGATCTTAGTAGCCTAATGAAGTTTTTTATAAAGACACAGCTTAAAACCCATAAAAAAGAGCCACTATGTCGTAGCTGGTTGAATGCATTCATAGTCCTGTAAATATAATTGTTTGTTAAGCAATCAGCTGGGTTTTCTGAGTGCTCTCACCAACCACTTTTCCTTGAAATCATGTCGGGTTTAATAAATATTCTTATTCCAGGACTAGCTCTCTTCTAGTTTTTTAAATGTTTACAGCAGCAGAAACTCAACTGAAATCTAACAAGTCTCTGTATTTAATCTGATGCAACAAGCAGAATAGAACTGGGCTTGATATTGTGATGTGCGCATCATCCAAGCCCTATATATTTGTGTAATACATCAAAAATTATCAGAATGTTGGTACTCCTCCTCTCTTTCACAGTATTTTAAAAGAGAAGTTGATATCTGAGCAATGATGCCTTAATTAAAAGGACAGTTAATTATTTGTGACAAAGACAGGGGAATGGGGAAGCTTCACTGCAAATGATTTTGTGCATGTTTGGGTTCTGCTGAAATCATAAGCTCTCTGTATAATGCTCCTGACTGAATAATTCAGCCAGTTAGTAGCAACTCTTATTGGACACTGAAACTTTTTAAAAAATGTAAACTGCTTAGAAAATTTTGCAGGATAAAGATCTTTTGAGAGTTATTGTATATTATTCATTAACTGGTTTGGTTTTAATTTCTGGGTTCCTTACTTACCATATTTTAAGCCATTTCTTAAATAAACCCATCCTGTCCTGTACCAGAAGCTTCTCCTTTAACTTGACTTGTAATATATACTTTTATGTGCTATTATATGCATCTATTTCTTTCACAAACAGAAACAATTCCCTTGGCTTTCTAATAAGAGTGGAGGTTTTAAGTAGATGGAGCTTAGACACTTGAAATCACTAGGACTCTAGGTGTGGATTCTGCCAAGCTGAATCCTCAAATATTGATTTAAACTGTTTACAGATTGTGTCTTCACCTTGAAGCTGAGGTGTAGTTTTTGTAGTCCTTGTCTCCAGTTCATGAATGGAGCCTGGTTCTGGTTGTTCTGGTTCTCTCTCCTTTTACTTATACTGAGATGTGTGCCTTACCTAGAGTGACAACTCCCTGATTTCTGAAGTGATGGTATGCAGAATAAAGCAGATTTTTCTTTCTGCAATCCTATAGGATGAGACTGTTGGTAATTTGCTTTTTGTGCAGCCTCCAAGAGCACCACCTGCCTGCCTCAGGCTCTGGCCACAGCACAACACAGTTACACCAAGATGGGACAGGCAGTTGTGTGTGCTGCAGTGATACCAACAACTGTATGTTGTTCTGTGGTCTCTGTACCTCGAGAAAACAGCATGTTGCCCTGTTTGTGTTGAGGAGGAGAGTAACACAGAAGCTGAGAGTTAATGGGTGTAGGAAGGATTTCCTGCAAACTTTTCAATCTGGGCTGTGTGCTGAAGCCTGGGAAGAAAAGTTGCCAGATGTACACTTGTGACCATCTTGTCCTCCTTACCATCTGACAGGAAGCCTTTGAAGGTCCTTGCTTCCTTGATGACAGGCTCCTTTGATTTGATCCAGCCTGTTTTAAGGGAGTAAGATATCTGGGAGGTGGGGTGTGCATGCCTGTGAGCTGGATTTTAGAGAACCATACACAGCATTGCAGGAGTACGTGTATGCAGTGCCTTTGCCCCTTGAACAGCAGCTTGGACAGGGGTTTGGAGGTGCACTGGTTTTGTCATCTAGATAGGATCACTTGCAAATATCAATGTTGCAGTATTTATTCAGTGTAGTTTCTGATTTGTGGAAATATCCTTTTACCCTCTTGAGTTCTCTGTGATTTTAAGAGAAATACTATCCCAAATGGCTCCCTGTCTGAGAGAATTGTGAGGTCACTTTTGGAGAGGCAAGGGCATAAATTAAAACTTCATTCTTTCTGCTGCTATGAAGCAGATTAAAACTGAATGAAGTTTGAGGCATGCCACTTGATTCAGAGCATTGTACAGCACATAGGTGAATCTTTTCCTTGTGCAGGGACTAGCTCTGCTGAGGCATACTGTGTGGGGACATGCTGTTGCTGTAAACCAGCTCTTCAATTCATGGTCAGGAGGTGGTAGCACCTTACAGAAGCTTGATAGACTTTCGGTGAGGCTGAGGGGCTGTTGTGTCCACATCCCGTGGCAGCTGGGGCTCACTGATCCTCCTGCAAACATCTCAGGAGTGTCCCATCTCCTGCTTGCTGCCCTCCACTTTTATGGCATTTAGGCTAAATTGAGTAGGTCCTGCTTAATCACGGAGAAGGAAAGACCTAGAAGCAAGCTGAACTTCTTGATCAAGCCTTACAGCAGAGGTTCATGGAACCTTAGCATTTAAATTAAATTATATGAACGTTGTGAGTGGTCTCCAGCCTTTCTAAACTTACTGGAATAAAGGTTTGTGTGTGCAGTGGCTAGGGGGAGGGGGTCCTCATTTCTGGCTCAGTCTGCTGTAATGTGAACAAGAGATATTGATCACAGGCAAGCCAGATTGGATGTGTTTCAGAAACACGTCTAGCCCATCCCTCACTAACCAGTTCATAAAGCTCCCTGGTGATGGGGATTCCACATGTCAGACAGGAGTCTACAGTCAGGCCCTGGATCATCTGCCCTCCTTGCTACTTTACTTTCCCATCTTTTGACATGCCTGTTAATTTTTGCGAGTTGGTATTTTTTGCAGATGTTGATTTTTCACATTCACTTGCTGGGCTATTTGATCTGTGTCTTATTTAGAAGGAGACCCAGTGTATATGTTTTATACAGTGTGAACAGCTCAGTGCACTTTAGTGGTCAAGATCATAGAGGTCTTTTGTAAACAGAGAGAAAAAAAGAAGGAAACAAAATAAGCTCACAACTCTTTTTTATTTCCTTTTAATGTGTTCTTAAAAGCATAAAAATGCTTTTAATGCTCATATAGCTACCTTAAAAAAAAAAAAAAGTAAAAAGAAAACACATTCTTTATAGTCCCTACTATATTCTTGGAGTTGGATGATGAGTATTTCAAAGTGTGTTCTGTCAAAGCTTTTCTGACAAGCAGTGATATTTGCTGTGAATCTTAAACTTCAAAAGATAGGAGTATTTAGTAAATGAATTCATTTCAAAGGATTAGACTTTCACTGCAGATGTTTTTGTCTGCCTTATTTGCCTTGAATCTTATAATTGCATCTCTCTCCTGTACCTGCAACACATTAATAATCTTCCTTTGCTTTCATCACACTCTAGTGGCTTTGGTTTGTTTTTATCAGCTGCTTCTGATAGTTTTGATTTTATTAACTTAAATCTGAAATGGAAGCATCAGTGGCAAGGTAATATAGTAAGTGATAATATTATGCAATGATGCCTGCAATCTTCTTTCTTCTCACCTTCCCCCCCCCATTCTAATAACAGTCACATGATAGCAAAAGTAAACAAAGAGCACATGTATACAAAAAAAAGGAGAAAGTTCTTTACATTTTGCTGAGATTTTATATTGCTGAAATGCTAAATTGATGCTGGTCTCTGTGTATGGGCCCATGGCATGAGATGGAAAGGTCTATGGATCAAGAGCTGCAATACAATGCTTGCAGTCTGTAGTCTTACTGCCCATACAGCTGAGATTATATTGACATTTTTGCACAAGCCTAGAGAAGGTGGTAACTGGGAGCATGTGTCACATATTTCAGAGTTTTCTTTTCTAGGTTCTCGTTCTGGAGAGGCCAGTTGTACTCACCCTCAGGCCACTTGCAGTGCCTCTCACAAGCAAATGTGCTGCAGCAGGAGAAGGAAACATCAGCGAAGGTCAGCTGTGTTTTGTTCCAGAGTAACTGGCAAAGCTGTGCCACAGAAAGAGCAGCAGCTCCCTTTACCAATGAGCTCGGACCTCGGAGGGTCCACAGGGCCTGCTGTGGCCCCAGGACTCTGGGCCACTCCTGGGACCAGATGACTCCTTGATTTCTCCTTTGGTTTTGCTGCCATTGCCTTCGGTTTTAGCTACTCCTTTCTGTTCCTGTTTTGTGAATTCTTTGGTGATTTCAGTGAGTGGGTTTCTTTTCCTTGAGAAAAGGGAACGTACCTCCTATTTTCCAGTCACCGAGAGATGTGAGTCATTTGATAGGAACACTGAATAAAGTGTACTATCACCATAACCTGGGACTGTACTAGTTACAGGCAAGGATGTTACAGCCCTTGATCTTATCGGGTGTGTGTGTAATGGTTTGGAATGATGTTCCTAGATTTAGTATTCTCACCAAGAAAACCTGCCCCTCTGCTACAGGACGTTCTTTGAATCTTTGCTCTGGCAAATGCTATTACCTGTCCCAGGAAAGAAGGAATAAAGGCAGACTTCTTTCTACAGACAATTCCAACACTCTTCTTTATAAATGGTTCCATTATTTATTCCTGCTGTTTTTATTGCTGCAGTTCCTTGAAGCTTGTGTCATTCAAAATAAATTTAAATTTAAAGAGAAGTATTTTAACATCTAGTTTCAAACCTACTAAAATCAGTGTAAAAACTGTTAGTTATTTGGATGGGACTTTTGTATCTTAAATCCACACCTAGCTGAGAACGGACATGATTTATGTACCCAGGCAGTGCCTTTATCAGCTATCTAAAGTTGTGGAGAGATGGAACATTTTCAGTTTGGGGGCTTCAGGAAAGAATGGAGTTAAATTATAAACAGCAGGATATTACAATCGACTTAACAATACTCTGACAATGTTTCATAAAAAAATTGTATGGCCAACACAGAATTTACCTTTTTCTGTTGTTTTGTGGTGGACTGCAATATTCTGTCTCTGAATGGATTGTGCTCTTTTGTTTGGCTGGGTACTTGTGTTTAAACCAATACACAGGTTCAGTTTGTTTTACGTGGATGGTGTGTTGGGTAGTTAATGTCAGCGTTAGGATAAACTATTTAAAATATATCTGAATGGATTTTAACACTATTTAATTAAGGGAGATATTTTTTTAATCCAAGATACAGGGTGTGTGTTGCTCCTATTGCATTGTCAAAGAGTGGATTGAAGTGGTTTTTTTTCAGCCTGCTCTGGAAAGTGGCCATTCCTCCACAGAGAGCATAATGACAAAAATATAATCCTTAAGATTTAACTTGAGGAAAGAGAAACAAAAGTCAGTGGTCTTTGAAGACAGGTGGAATATAAAAGACATGTCTCCCATGCTGCTATACAATTTAATCGTGTGGATTTTTCAGTGTTAAATAATGGATGTTATAGTCTATCATGAGGCAGTTTTTCTAAGGTTTGTGTGTTACTCAGTGGATTGACTTACACCATTTCTTAGATAATAAGTGGACCTGGGCTTATGGGAATATCAGTTTTCCTCTTTTTAGTACACTGGAGGAGGTCTGAAGCTGAGCATGCAGTCAAATGTTATTTTTATTATGATGCTGTTCTCTCAAATAGATCGCAACAGCAACCACAAAATTTAGAAAACACATTGTGAACATTGCTTTTTCTCCGTGTTTCCTCTGACTAGGCTTGAGGTCTTCAGCTTTCAAGGCCATGAACAGGAATATTTCAGAAACATTAGATCGATTTAAAATTCAAACAACTTTCAAAAGATGAATAAACACATTTGATCAGATCATCCGGTGGTTCTGAGGGTTCTCTTTTCCTCCCTCAGAACTCTGTAGTCATCCAGTCAGAGGTACAGCCCATACACACCATTTGAGTGCCCACTGTAAATGCAGGGAGCTGGGCTGCCTCTGGGGTGTTTATAACTCTCATCCATGCATCAGTGTGATGGATCTCTTTGGGCACTGAATACAGGCAATGGTCTGCAGTGCTCTAGCACTGTGCTATGAAAGTCTGGTGCTGTATTGTTTGTAAATGAAGCCTTTTGTTCGATGAGATTTACAGACATGTTTGGGCAAATAAAACATCTAATTTGAGTGATCTAATTGCTGACTCTAAAATGCTGTTTGCACATTACACTGTTTAATTACTTCAGTCTAGTAGTTGTCTAGCAATGTCTCAATCTGTTATATCTGCCAGAATTAAAGGGGGGAAAAGGAATTTATTTGGGTGTCATTCACTGTGCAACAATTGTACAAAACCTTAAATGGAGAATGAATGTTTGTCCATTTTAATACTTTTTGTTACAGTGCCACAATAGCATAAAATAAGGAAAAAAAAAAATCTGTGCAGCTTCTCTGTAAGGTTTTGTGGTTCTTGACAGCAATAAAATGTAGTCTGAGAATGCAGTTCATAAAATAAATGCCAACAAAATACAAACTAGCATAGTCTCTACATTTTTCCAACAGAGCTCTTAAAATGAAATTATATGTGAGTATAAAGGGAAGAATGAAAGCAATTAGCCACATTGTGCGCTCCCCTCTACTTAATTCAAATTGTGAGAGCATAACTTGTATTAGTTTTATATCTTGCTCCATTTAATTCACAGCTCTGAGCAATCCTATCACAGCTATGTACATTTTTTACAAGGGATGAAAAAGTAACAAGGCTGGCTATCTTTGCAGGAATCATACTGCCTTCTAAACATGTGCTTCCATATTTGTAATCTGTTGTCCTCTTGGTATAGCTAAGAAAATTGCTGGAGTGGGAATGGAGTCTCTATATAAAGCTGCACATCACAGCATTTTTAAATCAAAGACTACCTCACCTTGTGGGAAAAAATACAGATCATTACTGCAGTATTTTCCCTTTGCTATGCTCTTGGTTATGAGTATTGCATTTATTACTTTGATAATTTCTAATTGTTCACACTTGTGGGAACCTGTATCTTCTGCAAAGGTTACATGCAGCATTGTACAGTGCCTCAAAGTTTACTGAGTTTGGTTATGAGGGGGAACACTGATTCTTTAAAGAATGCTTTCTTAGGGAGCAGTATCTCACACAGGCCATGAAGCTATGAAACAGGATTTGCCTGGAGTGCCCTTTTGCTTTCCTCTGCCATTTAATGTGCTCACCATCCAGATAAACACAAAGAGACCCAAAGAGAAGTAGTTCTTTTTTTAACACTGAGTTGGGCGTTGGTGTCACACCCTTCTCCATACATCTGACTTCTGATACTCCTTGGGAACTTTGGATATGAGACTGTAAGTGCTGAGGGAAAGGTGTTATTTATATATTTAAGAGTGCCATGTGGCATCAGTTCATTTTGAAAGTACTGCATGTGTAAGGTAAGCATCTGACTGACCTTTCTGTAATTTCTCAAACCTTGACTTTCTTCCCCTCCTTCCCAAACCTCATCTGTTCACAGCTGAAATCCTAGTCTTTGCTACAAGTCACAGTCTGTGTTTATTTCTCAGGGATCTTTCCTGTGTTGCAAGATGAGAACTAGCAGAGATGTAAGCACTGTAGTATATTCCCTGAAGCTTCTCTAAAATGTTTATGCCAGTGGCAAAGATCCTGTTTGACATTTCAGCACAATAGGGTTGAATGCAAGAGCTTCAGGCAACTGCTGTGCACTCTGATGACATTCACTTGCCTGCAGTGGTTGGAGGAAAAGTCCCACTGCACTTGGTTTCTGCTCCTAACTTGCCAGACACTAGTTTCATCTTTGTTAGGCTCTGCTCTTAAACAGAAACTACTTCTTCAGATCACTTAGGCTGCACCTCAGGTAGCAGACACATAGGCACGTCTTGGTAAATGACTGCTGCTGGCCCTTTCTGCGTATATCTAAACCCCTTCTAACCCTCCCCTGGATGAATCATCTCTTAACCTGTGTTTGAGTGGTATTTTCAGTTTGAGTTGGCTGGTCAGCCCATGGGAACAAGCTAATGTTTGAGTTGGCACTGCTAGCAGCTACTGGTGTGACCACTCCATTCCATAAATTATCCATGTTTGCTCCTTCCAAGATGTTTTTGGCAGCTATGGATGGCCTTGGAGCTAAAAGTAAAATATGTGCTGGTCGTGCTGCCTCTTCATGTCAACTCTAAGTAATTTTTGAAAGCTGTAGAAGTTTTTAATTAGCAGCGAAGCTGAAGAAAATAAAATCCCAAATCAGACCATGACTTTTCAGGCATGGAAATACTTATGTCTTAGTTCTTATTCTATTAAAGACTTGGAGTCTCTCTGCAGTATTAATTCTGATAAAGATGTAAATTCCAGTATTGATTTTGGACCTTATTATTTCTTGTGTACTTACATATTAGCAGGAATCTGTTTTATTATCACACTCATAGACTCTTCGTGTTGCAGGGAATTGTGGTCAACTATATTTATTTTTATTGCAGTATTAGGACTATTCTGATTGGCTAAACATACTAGAAAAATCCACTATTGTACTTGAAATGAAAATTAAAGTTTCCTGTTGTTTATGATATACTTTTGCTTTTCTATTGAGCATAATTTTAGTAAATCTCCTCTTTGTCACTTGAGATTTTAATAATGAACGAAGATATTTTCCAGACTGACTAGGTTAATTCTGAGGTCTAATATTCATTATTAGCAGTTCTCCTATAGCTCTGGTGGTGTACAAATAAAGCAGATATCAGACACTCTTTATTTAAGTGTTTTTAAGGGCGTTCCAGTAATGATGAGTAGAACAGTCTGGGCAAAATATAAACTGCTTTGTCTTTATGTCTTACTGCCTTTTACCTTCTCCCCCAGCTATTTTTGAAACGCTAACATGTCACAGCATATGTCACAGTTGAGACGGCCATGATACACACAATTGCATCATCATACAATTTCAGAAGGTTTCAACTCATACAAAGTAACACAACACCACATCACTTCAGAAGGCTGCAAGCATCTGCGCTTCTTGTTCTTTAGCCCAGACTTTTATATTCCTTTCATGGTTCATGCATTGTACCTGTGTGCCTTTTGTTCTTTTTGGTGATAGGTCAGTACAGTTCAGCACCCCATGTCTCATTGCTTTTAATGTTGTTCACCTGTTTCTCACAGCTGTAACTAACGGGGGGTGAGGTTCGGCCGCAGCCCCACTCCCAATTACCACAAACTGTGTACTTACATTAACATTTGTTAGTCTTTTGCTTTTACTTTATCCTGTCCTCCTTCTATTATTTTAGGATTTAAAGAATCCAAGTTCTCCACAGCAGCTGCTTTCACAAAATCAAGATTTGGAGATTTGAGGTAGGTTCTGAAATTGCTTAGATATTCAGTCACATCCATCAAGACAATGAAAGTAACACTACTAGTAGTGATAGTATTAATGATTTGTCATGCCATATCTTACATGAATCAAGTTTGAGAAAGTGTTTACAACAGATTAATGAAAAAGAAATGCTGAGCAAAGGAACACATTTCATTGCAAATGTTGCAGAAAATTTCCAAAAAATTAGGTGTTTATTTTTATTTAATTAGACTCTGTGGAAACACGTATCTTTTCCATTTCCTATAAATAAGTTGTCTTTCTGATTAAATTATTAGTATTGAGCAAACATAGGAGAGAAAGGGGAACAAGCAGTGACTGCTAAAAGACAATTCACAGATGTTTATTTAGCCAATTCATGAACCAGTTTTAATCTGCTGATATATTTTGATCAGTGTAGTGGGATTATGTGATAAAACAGACAAAATTCAATAAGCGCATTAGAAATAGAGAAGGTTTGATGGGATTTCCTTATTAGCTGCTTTGACTGGATTTTTTTTTTTGGTTTTTTTTGGTGGGGGGTTTTGGGTTTTTGTTTTGTTTTTTGTTTTTTTTTTTTAGGAAAAGTAGGGTTTATGACATATGGAAAGATGGTGGCTTAGGAATGTTAGATCATAACTTTTTTCAATTTGATGGACTTAATGGAATTTTCTATGAATTTAATTCAACTACCTGCTGCAACTAATTTAATTTGACTACCTGCTGCTTAGCATAAAGGTGGCAAAATATACATAGACTGGGATAAATAAAATAACTACTCAAGTATTGATTCTGAAGTTGTGTAACCAATATATTCAGCTGCACAGCTACCATTTAAATAAATACTGTGTTTCATAAGTGTGTTATTACATGGTAGCCAACAATCCACAAGAACTCTCACGCACAAGAACTCAGGGCAGAGGTAACATTTATATCTGGGTTATGTGATTTAGGGGTTTGGGGGTTGAATCCTGTACTGTTGAAATCAGCTGCCTTTCTCTTCTTGGTTTTCTTAAAAGCAGGTCCCAGATAAATTTATTAAATACCAATACTGGTCATACACAATGTAGGTTTTTCTGAGGAAAGACAAACCTGGTACTAATAATTGGGCATTTTATACAAAATTATAAATGAATGTGTTCAAGACTGAAATGTCTTCAATGATCTTGCTTTTGACAGCTTGAATTATAATCTTAGTATGCATTTTAAAATCAGGGAGCAAAAAGATAGCAACTCTCACCTCTCAGAGCTTGCCTGTGCTGCTCCCTAATCTGTCAGGCGTGTGGTGGTATGAAAACTTGCTATGAGGTGAGGAAATATATATTGTGTCAGTGGTCCTCAGTCACCAGTTGTGCTGTTTGCATATTCCTATTGTCCGTCTTGAAGATTCATAAAGATAGGCTGGCATTATTAGAGGGACCTAAAAAGAGGTGAAGGAATGAAAAAGAGAGAGCCATCTAGTTTTGATTTTGAAATTCATACAAAAAAATTAAAATTTGATGCTTAAAAATATACACAGCTATTGAATTCCTCTATTGAATTGTAGTTGATATTTAGAATGGAAAGATTAATTTGGGGTCTCAAGAGTAAATCAGACTCCATAAAATATAATTTTTGAGAAAGAAAAAATATTCATAATGTGCAATTAGGAGAGATTTTTTTTTTTCCCACTGATAAAATAGTGAATTTTGTAGTTTTCCATATAATAACAGTGAAATTAAAAGCAATCAAAATTTGGAAAACTTGGTGAATGACAGGAGGCTAAAATGCCCTGTGGACAGGAAATAAAAGGTTCATCTAAGTAGTACTGTAATGTTTTTTCCATGCTAGTGTATGTCACTTTTTTTATTTATCAATAAAAAGTATCTATGTTAAAGCATCTTTTAGAGAAGGAATGTGAGGTGGACCACAGAGGTACACAAAAGAAAACTAACCAACCAACTGACCAAAAATTCTTTAGGGAATAATAGGGAAATGATTTTTTTAGAATAATGTTTAAGCTACTACTTGATGTTTGTTAAACTCTTTTTAGAATTACTCTTTGTTTTAAAATCCTTTCTTCCAGAAGGGATAAGCACTCACAATTTCCATATACTATGGTCAAATTCACGATCCCTTTTGATTTTTTGCATTACAATGAGTACATAGTACATATGAAGGAAGAATCTATTTTCCCAGATTTTGAGTCTTGAACTAAAAGTTTCTTCTATACCAGGATCAGCATTTGGATCCTCTTTAGGTGATATTGTCTGACTCTGTGTAAGTCTTCCTTTTAGCTGATAAATTAACAATACAGCCATTTTCAATGTTTTATTTTTGTGCTTATTTTAGAGATATATCTAAAGGACAACCCCATACTTAGGCCTTTCCTAAGCATTGCAATTTCTTTCAGGTTTCTCAGAGTTAAAAAAAAAACAAAACAAGATGAGCATTCTAAACTTAACCTACAGTGTACACTGCATGCTAAAGAAGCTGTGTGCTGCTTTTTTTTCATGGACTCATTTTATTAAATGACTATTACTACCTGCATTTTATCCAGATTTTTCTCTGTTTTGGGAGGAAAAACTCAACAGAACATTTTTTTTCATTACTTCTGTGACTGGGAGTGTTTCTCCTTTAAGAGTGTGAGTCAATAATTTTAGAGATTGCTTGAAGTTTCAAGAAAATTTTGCCAAGTACAGTCTGATGTCTTGCAACATGACCTAGTTCTAATTAATTTTCTGCATTTGGGACACAGCCTTGGAGGGTGGAGTTGAATCCTGCTGCCATGGGTGGGAGGCATCCACATCTCTGCAACACACAAGTGCAGGAGAGAGGAGTGTTTGCCATGCAGGTTGCTCTGGTGATGGTTTGCTGGCCATTTATCTTCCAAAGGTTCTGCTGTCCCCAAGCTGTCTGGGTGCTTCCTCTTGGAGCTGGTCATGTCTTGGCTGCTGTGCTCGTGCTCCTGCCAGGTACAGATGCTTCTTTGATTATCCTTCTTACTTTCTCTCAGTAAAGTGGGTGAGCAAAATGGTTCTGGCTGTGAGACCCAAGGTCTCACAAATTTCCTAGCAAGCAATGCTGGCTTTTACACAGCTGGTTTGTATCCGTGGCTGTTCTAAGCCCCAGAGCTGAGGCAGGGGTTCAGCTTTGCTATCTTTAACCGTTCACAAGTTTGCTGACCCAGGTGCTTCTATACTAAGCATGGAGAGAGACAGGCACTTCTGTGCCTAAGAGGAATGTTCTAAGGGAACGAATCACCTTTCAACATGCCAGCCTGGTGCCTGATGCACAATTAGCACTGGTGTTTAGCTGCTGAATGAATGAAGTTTTGCAGGAGGACTGTTGTAAAGAAGGCTGCGTCTGCAGAAGTGCACAACAAAGTCAGCGTGCAAGTGAGCTCTGGTTTTCTTTTATTCTCCATGTAACTGTTTGTGTTCAAGTGGAATGACAACAACATCAAGAAGTGCAAGTAAATCTTGGCATATGTTTGCCATCAGGTGACTTAAATGTGCCCCCTCATCTTTCATACTTTGGCACATAAACAGAAAGAGCAGAGTAATAGGTCAGAAAGCAAACTATTAGCCAAGTTTAAAATCTTGCTGATGAGTGATGGTTGGTGTTTCACTGGCCTGGCAGCTCTCTTGTGGTGCTGGTGAGGCAGGTGTTTTAAGCCAGTCATCAGTATCAGATACAGCTTTTAAATAAAGTCAACTATCATGAGTATTCAAGTTTGGGCAGCTGTTGCCCAGCTGTGCTTAGACTGTGGCACTGAGCATGTCAAGTGTCACCTTGCACAGACAAGCTCAGGAAAAAGGTGTCCCCAGGGTTGTTAATATCCTTGTCAATGCAAGTCAACAGACATCTTCTGACAAAGTGTGGGCAGAGAGTGGGAGGAGGAAAATGCAATGTATGAACTAATATAAATTCAGGCTGTACAAAATCCCTATGGGTTCCAAAGCAGAACCAGTGATTGAAGAGGATTGCAGGTAGTCCTGTGGTGATGGGGGATGAGAGGGATTAATATCTGACCAGGTATAAAGGGTTTAGCAGATCAAATGCTTTGCTTCTGTCAAACAAAAACAAAAATTAAAAAAAAAAAGGCTTTTAATTAAGCAAATACTTAATGAAGAAGCAAAGAGAACAGAAACATTAGCATTGAACCTCTGCCCCCTTATGAGGGGTTTTGAGCCTGTCTTGCTTTATCTCTTCAGAACAGACACAGATTTTTTAAATAGAAAAACTGGAGATGAGCACTGACTGCATTAAAATGTCATCTCACAAAGCAGAGGCTTTAAAACGGGATTTTGACAGAGTATTGCCCAAGCAGGCCATGAATAGTAAGCAGAGATATAATGCAAAAGGAGACCATCTTACTTAAATGGGTTTCATTAGCTAGCCTCTAAACACTCTAGATATGGGTAGACTGAAGTTACATGTGGTATTCACAAGCTTGGTTCTCCCAGTAGGTAATTTTGAGTTTTCTGCAACAGATTCACACTTAATGTGAAGTTTTCAGAATCACTGTAGCCTTAGAAGATGAAATATTCTTGAGGGGGAAATAAACCGTATTTTAATGTACAGGGAAGTATGTCTTATTGCTGTTAAAATATAAAAATCAAATTACCATGGAGGGGATGAAAGTGGATCAAAGGAAATAAATGTGGGTCTTCAGTCAAACTTTCATTTAAACCGCCTGTATCTCGATGAATTTCATGCATGGTATTTTGGATCAGTTTTTGTGAG
>WEZZ01025119.1:99579-122317 GCA_013400585.1 Chloropsis cyanopogon | reverse complement strand
TTTTTTTTTTTTTTTCACCTAAACAGAAGTCTCTGCAGTAGCTGCAAAAGCAGATTTCACCTGTACTGCACTGGTTTCCAAGCTGTTGCTGGTGAAGACACTTGTTTCCCTCTGTGCTCCTCCACAGATCCTATGCTCTGGCTTTCTTTGAAGCTTTTGTACTGTAACATTCATGTTGCTAAGGATGTGGAAAAATGTGAGATTCAGAGGAAGAAAGAGAAGCATTACACTACTTTACCAAGTGTGCCATGCTGTACAGAGGTAAATGTGCTTAGCTATCATCAGAAAGAGATTCCTTGTGTAAAATTTTTAAAGTGAAAATCTGAAACTGCACTTGGAACTTGTCTCTCTTCTATAGCTATTTGTCTGTTTTTCCTCTAGGTGAGTTTTTTCTTTAGGATTTGGGGACTTTTTTTTTTTTTTTTAAATCTTTAATGCTGGAATATTTGATCTATTATCTCCTTTTCACATGAGTATTTGCATTAAATATATAGGCCTGTGTCTCTAAAATACACCCAGTCTGGGACCATCTAGGTCAGATCACAAGCAGTAAATGTGTTCCCAGAATTTACATCCAAATTTGGCATCAGATTGCAAAACATTGCCAGAATAACATTCCCTAGAGTTTAAAAAACCATGCTAATACACTCATATTAATTTGAATGGCAAGCCCTATTTCTGTCCTTGGGTTGAGCCTTAAACCAATAATGCAGCTAGGGGATTATTGTTAGTTGAAGAAAAAATATTAGCTACTGTTACTCAGAAGACTCAGAACTGTGAAATCTAGAGGAAAAAGCTTAGTAGAAGTCTCATTTTGGAGCAAAAGGGGAACAGGAAGAAAAAAGACCGTCAGCAATATTCATGTATTCTGTGCATAATGCCACATATTCTGTTGGCTTCTAAAGGCTTTCTCAGCTTCCTGCTGTTCCATGGCTTTCTCTTACCCATATGGGGGAGATGCTCTGATGTTGCCTAACTGCAGCTATCAGTTTTGATTTACTGATTTTACTAGATGCCAGACAGCTGAGAAGCTGGCTGACATTACCTGTCTGAAGGTCTCTGTGGGTGACTGACTTCCATGGACTTCAGAGAAGATCAGACCTGTCTGTGCCTGCTGGAGAGGCTGGAAAACAGAAGTTCCAGTTCTTCTTTTCTGCTGGTGCAAGCAAGACCTAACTCCATCGAATTAGAAGAATTAGCCATTCTCTGAAGCTGCAAATGAAATGAGACTCACAAGCATCTATTTAGTAACAACATAGGTAATGGCTAATTCAAAGTATGACAGAGGTCAATAAAGGATGAAGTCTAATTGCACAGTCCCATGGAAATAATAATGTGATAAATGCTCAAAGAAAGCACAGGGAAATAAGTTGCTTGCGTGTGTGCTTAGATATTAAGATCTTTTATTGAAAGTGTAAACACTGTAGATACAGTGCTGTTTGCATAATTGAGGCAGCAGAGGGGACAAATTTTGTTTTAAGGAATTGGCAGTGATACAAATTGCTCAACCCTCAATGTTTAGAAATAGGCTTAAAAATGAGACTTGACAAATAACCACTGTTTTCTTACATTTGCTTTCTGAGCCATTAGATGTGGGTCATATTTTGTTTTCCCCGTTACATAATCCATTCTTAGAGCTAACAACAGCCTAAAAGTGGCACTGAGTCTTTAAAAGATAGAATAAAAATTTTGTAGTTTGCCAAACCAAACTGTTGTTCAAGTCAATGAGTCCACAACAGAACTGATGGTTAAAAAGGGGGAAAAATTGTTTGATAGATGAAGACTGAATCTGATGCTTAGAAAAAGAGGTATAAGAAGAAATTTCAGTTAGCTTTCAGCTGCAGCCTGCCTGCAGCCCATCTAATCCAGTAGCTACCAATTCATTAGGATAACCTCTGAGAGGATTAGTCTGTATAAGCCTGTACAATGGCCAGGAGTGGCACTTGGTGCCGTAGTGCTGCCTAACAATGAAGGCAGAGTGACTGCAGCTTGGGTGGGTTTCCAGGGCACCCTGAGTGCAGGGCTGCCATCTTGGCACGGAGCAGATCAGGCTTCCCTTTTTCTCCACAAGGGCTGCATGCTGCCGGCATCACTCCAGGATGAAAAGCCTGGTACTGGGCTGGAACTGGTACAGAATGTGGTAGCAGAGTAAATGGTTGGGAGGCGCCTACTCACTCCTTTTACCTCCTGGCTCCACTGAGGACCGGTATCTCCTCTTGTCCTTCTGCTCCCTTGTGGCATTGTATCTTTATTGTATAATTATGGTATTATGGTCTGTACTGTAATCCCCCCCCCATATCTTCCAGTGCTATGGTATGTCCGTGCCATTGGCTAAGTATAACCACGCCTCCAGGTATCCTATATAACCCCTGAGACAAGGCTCCCCCGCCCTCTCTGGCTGGGTCTCCGGGATTGAGTTCCCCTCGGCTCTTCCCCCTGTTCAGCCTCTTGGGCTCTCGGAGCCCCGGGGTGGGACCGAACCCACGGGCCCTGGTCCCGCCGTCTCCCCAGCTGCCGCCGCACTGGCACAGCCAGGGGAGACCGGGGCTGGGGCCGGTGCAGCAAGGAGCCAGCAGGAGCAAGCGTGCCTCCACCATGTGGTGTGCCACGTGCTGTGTGGTTCGCCTCTCCTTTGTTACTTTGTAACCTCTGCATAGCTGTTTAGGTTTAGTCAATAAAGCCTTGGAGAAGCAAGCAAGCCTGCCTCTCTCTCTCTCGTCTGTCCTGCCCGACACTGAGCCGAGGAGGGAAGAAGCCCCAGCCGAGCCGAGGAGCCCGCCTGCCCGGGAAGGACCCGGGCCCCGGGGTTCCTCAGCGGGGGGTCTGCCACTCCCCGCCCGCAGTGCTGACTGTGAAGGTACACTGCCGCACTCCCTCCCACATCTGCTCCCCTTTTTTATTCCCCTGTTAAATTTGATTTAATCCTTCCAACATTTGTCCCAGCTTTTGGGGACTTGTGATAGATGGGAATGACAAGACAGCTTTCCAATTGCATCTAACCCAGGTGGAGAGCAGGCAATGTGTAATTAACTGGGAGCCACTGCATGAGTGCTGGGCAGGCAGCTACAAAGCCTCTGTGCATGCACAGACCAAATCCTGCCTGAACTGTGTGGAAAAGGCAAGGATGTGCATTTGCAATGACAATCTCTTTGCAAGTCCTAGGCTAGGTATTTTGCTATCTGGGCATGTAGGTGGATTTCTCCTGACATGGTTAAAATTTGATCCAGCATCTTCAAGCCTAATCCCTTTAACTGTTTGAAGCCAGTGCATTTTGTTCTCCCTGAGTCTATTCCACACTCTTTTGGGTAGATGTAAGCTCGCTTCATTTCTGAAGCATATTTCTGCTGCTTTGATGTGTCAGAAAGTGCCTTTTAAAGTTGATGAAGTGGCTGACCCAAAGTCACAGGGACCCTGAGGCTAGGACCCAGTTTTTCTCTAGCCATATTGCTCTTCTCCTGTTCTCCTTGTACAGGATAGCAGAGGGCCCCACAGATGTGAGGCTCCTTGTGTAGCTCCTGTACCAGCAGCACTGCATCCTTGCCTTAAGCCTAGCCAAGTCACTGAGCCAGCCATTCCTCCACCTCCTCCAGGCTGTTGTGGGCTATTTAGTACCTAAGCAAGAGTACGGAGACAGCAGTTGGCTACTGATGGAGATGGGAGTAAATTTTCAAAACAGAGATAGAGGAAGATAAAAGACATAGTGGTATTTCTTTGTCAGTGGTGGCTGACAAACAGTAAGGAGAACTGAGGTTTGGAAGAGCACTCAGATCATTGGATTGTGGTTATCTGTTGGGACATGGTGATAAAATGGGGAGCAGAGGGAATTCTGATAAACTGGCTTTCATGGGCATCATGGCAGGTCAGCTGTGAGGATAAGAAGCAAATAAGTGCTGAGGGTGAAAAACAGGCAAGGAGACACTCGTGAGCTCTGAGAACAAAATGAGAAAGGCAGGCTTCGCAGAACAACTATACTGATGGTTTATATCCGTCCAAGCTGAGAGGTAACGCCCTTTCACAGATGTCAACAGCTCTTCCAAAATTCAGTCTACTAGGACAGAAGAAACTTTCATTTTCATGTGAAATCAGTAAGTAGCTGAGTAATCCTCTGTTTTCTCTATTTTAAGGCTAACAGTGGTAAAGCTCAAGAGGGAAAGTTTCCAATCAAGTAATTTTTCTATTAATTGCAACGCACATTTAAGTGTCAGGGGCTGGTGTTGACTGCATAGAGTTGCAAAAATTCAGTAGCTTAGAGGAACTGTACAGTGAGAGATAGCCGCTTGATGAAAATGTAACTTTTTGTGTATTCTGCAACATCACGTAAATTAGGTATAGCAGAACAACATTATTTCTCATAAAATTTTCCTGTCAAGATATTGCTCCTTTTAAATCATTGGACAAGGTGACAAATGGATGCTTGTGCAGCTAGGACAGGCTGCACAGATACTGCTTAAGGAAAGATTACTCTGAAATATCTTGACAGGTTTGGGATGTTCAGGTTTTTGCATCTTGTGCAGTAAAGTATTTTGGGTGTGGTGCACTCTTGTATGAAATCATTGGCCTTCTCAGTTCACGATCTGGTGTTGGCATCTGTAGGCTAAGCTGTGCCTTCAGCATGGCTCTGGCAGGAGTCCCTTTCTCTGCTCAGATTCCTTCCATTCACTGATGCCGTTTCCTGCTCTGGAAGAGGAGGTGTTTCCAGAAACAAGCTCTCATTTCCTCTGGTCCAGCCTTTCCTTAGTTGTCAGCCCTGTGAAATCCATAAACAAAACACGGCCTGCTGATTTCAAACCTGCTTTGTGCAGCACAGCAGCAGACGCCCTTGGTGCAAGATGTTTTAGCTCCGGCTGATAATTCTGTTCCATTGAATTTTACATTTGATCTGGGGAGAAGCACTGGCTGCACTACATGTATCATCTAGTTCCCATCAAGAGCAGTGAGAACGCTGGTGCACAGCAGTGGTGGTTGTGCCTTGTGCTTTTATACCTTTCTTTAATAATAATAAATTTATTTTCAGTAAAGAAAATAAATCTGGTAGGGCCCTGTTAATGAGTTTTCAATGGCCTTATAAAGCGGGGCATATGTTTCTGGAATTCTTTTCAGTTCTTTTCTTTCCAGCCTTCTTTCAGCTCTTTCTCCAAGCTGTGGTAGTAATTATCTGTTTGGGATGCCTGTGATATTCATAACATGAATATTCTTTCAATACAGAAGTGCTCCCTCACCTCTCGGCAGGATAAGCCCAGGACTGAAGTGTCTTGACCGCTGTCACAAGGTTGACCATCCAAGAACAATCAATTTCTAAATGTGCTTGAACCTTGGGTGACCTGAATTATAGCAGCAAGTATTACAAGCTGGGACATCTGGTGGACAACAACATTTTTTTTAATTTGTTTTTACACAAAGCAGCTGTACTTGAGCAGATGACCAGGGGCTGTGCAATGAAAGTGTGAATAGCTGAATTAGCAAATTATATTTGGCTTCTTAAGCACTTATTTGAATGCTGCATGCTCTTTTTAAAATTTTGCTTTATCAACATCTACCAGAAATGCAGCAGTATTGGCATTATTGTTATTAGTGACTTATTTGCTTCATTAAAATTTACAGCACATTTTACATTCACCATCTGGGACAGCTTCCCCCATGTTTATGGTTAAAATGCAACTTAAACCCAGGCCTAATAGTCTAAAATAAAAGATTTTATAGATAAAACTCTTTATTTGGATGCCAGTGTTACCTCTTTTTGCTAGTGTGCAAACAGAATTCTATTTTGCTCAGTTACTGTGGTACAACTTAGTGCTAGGATACAGAAAAATATTTCTGCTTTCAATAAAATATGTTGTACATAAGGCAAAGTTCGACCATGCAATTACTTGGAAAGCTGCAGCTTTTGGGGTATGGCTAGGGTGGGAATTAGAAAACTCAGAGAGACTTCAGACTAAAGGACCTTCTGGGTCACTGAGTCTAAACCCCTGCTATTGCAAGTAACTACCTTGGATAATCCCTTTCCAAAGGACTGGAGCAAGAATATGCAGTGCAAGACAAACGTGAATGTAGTGAGAGGCAGCACATAGGAGCATGCCTCTGAACCTTAGCTAGTGTTTCTGAATTTGTGCTGCCTTGCTCCTCATCATTTCAAAACATTGCCAGAGTATGCTTTTGAAAGAAATGACCCGGGCATAAGACGCTGGTGTCTTAACAAAAATGCCTTTATTGAAGGGTCAGCTTCAGGGGGTGGGAGGTTTTGGGGTTGCGCTGCCGCCACCACTCGCCGCTAGTGTCCACTCGGAGGCGGGTCTGTGCAGCTTCGTTCCCTTCCAGAGCAGAGCCAGAAGTTTTCTCTCCTCACAGGCGTGGTCTCGGTAGCTCACAGTGCCTTGGAGTCGAGGGGGTCTGATTCTCTGCCAGTGAGACTTAGGTTATGATGAGGTTGTCGGCTCGCTGCTAGGGGTGAATTCTAATACAGGTAAGTTTTCTCTCTTTGCTGGTGTCCCTGGTTTTCTGATTGGGGGCTTCCTTCAGTCCTTTTTGGGGTTCCAATCCTCGTGCTGTGACTTCCTGGTTTGCGATTTGCATAAAGTCCCATGATGCTCGGAATTCCATCCTGTGTCTTCGGCCCGGTGACACAGCAGGCAGTGGCAGTGGTGGGGGTGGAGCCGCTCTGCACAGGTGGGTAGGGTTTGGTAAGGGGTAGGGTTAGCAAGGGGGTACAAAGAACAACTTTTATTAATACAATTAATACTGCTTCTAATTGCAACACACTCTTTTAACATGTAATACAAATGGTTTAACAAAACTTTGTTTATAACAGTTTCACTCAAATGCATATGCAGAGCTTTTAATTCTTCCTCCCTTTTCCTGCTTTGCTTTACTGTTGAGCAGCAAGAAGGGGATACCCATTTTCTTAGTTGTTCAGGCTGGGAATGTGGGAAGGATGTGTGCTCAAGGGCAAAATGGAGGGAGATGGAAAGGAGCATTTGATATACTAGTACTAAGAACTAGTACTAAGAGTGCCTTCCCCACTGTTTTGAGTCTGAAAAAAAATCAAATTTGAAGTTCAAATGAGTATTCTTTTTTTATTTCTCATTGGGAGTCCAAACATTAAAAAATGCATTCCCTCTCTTTTCGCCTCCCATCCCTCACATTTTTTATTCCGCAAAGAAGACATCTATTTTCCACAAAACAAAAATTTGAAGTAAGTAAAAAATTAGTAAAACCTGTAGTCCTTAGCAGCTCTGTGAGCACATGGGCCATCATTGGGTCACAATGTGGGCACTACAGATACATTTGGCTGTCTCAGAATCTTATGGGTTCATGTGTGCTCTTGCAACTTTTCCCTTAGGTAATCTAGTACTTAGATGCGTAGCTCATGTGCTGAAAGAATGACAATGACCTGGCCATTACGGGCAGTCCATATCCTTGTTTTTTTGTGATTTCCTACTGGTGCCTCATCATGAGAAATATTTGCACATGCTTTAGATTTCAGCATTGTCTGAGAAGTGCAGTCATGTGAGTAGCCTTTTCTGCCTCCTCGGCTGTGACTCTGTCTAGGCTTCAGTGCAAATTCCATGCTGTTTCTTTTCTTTTTTAAAGCTATTGTATCTAATGGATGGGGGTTTTTTATTTTTTCTGTTTTGCCTTGCATATCTTCGATTAATTGTTTACAAGTGGAGCTGCCTGGAATTACCTTGGAATGAGAAAATGATGAATACAATTGATTAATAATAATGTGATCAAAAATCCTGAAGCTTTTCTCTTTGAAGTGATTTCCTGTCTTCCTGCCCTTGAAAATTCTCTTACAAGTATATTATGAATAAACAAGAATGAAGTGTAGAAAATACATGTAACATTGATTGTGGTGCATAAATTTAAATGGAGAGCAGGTTTCAAATGTAACTTTAACTTTTCTACCTGTCTTATAGATTGAATTCAGTTGGAAAATGGATGCTGAGATTTTTTTGAGGAGTTTTTTCCCCTGTATATGTATTTTAATATATCTAACTATCCAGTTGTAATACTTGGTTACTCCTACTACCTACAGACATGTCAGAGCTATTGATGCTTCTTTATTTCTTTGTAATTTTTATAGACTCTAAAATATTATAAATTCAATATTCTGCTTTTAAAAACATTTCTTTAGATGAAAAAAATGTCAACACTTTCAGCTTTTTGGTAGATGTGCTTTGTCTCTGCTTTTCCTGTCTTTAGGGTGCTAAAAGTGATTCTCCAGGTCCTAAGATGAATGCAAAGCACTGCTAGTTTGGGGGGTTCTTTTTGGTCATTCTTGTAATCTTTTGCATGTATTTCTTGCCTTTGTGTTGAAGGTTTCTTGGTTTCGCTCACCTATGAATTTCTTTTGTTCCTGTTTAGTGCTCTGTATTGGAATTCTTTTTGTTTTACCCATTCCTTTCTATTTTTACCTCTACCTATCCACAGTCTTTTTTTCTTCTCAGTGATTGGAATTAGAGCATGCAAAAGCCACCACCCTTGTTTTCCTATTTCTGCTTATTTACAGATACTTTAATAGACTTAGCAAATGAGGGCTGCCTGTTTGTGTGCTGAATTTGTTTGTGGGTGAGGTTGTTTTCTCTCTCTCATGCTGTGTTAGTCTGTGTGTTAACAGTTAGTGGTTGAGCTTCTCAGGAGATCTAAGCCCTCTCATGAATAATAAAAACAAGATGAAAATTAGTTGTTACTACAAAATTGTCTTTAAAAACCTGATGAACATTTGATTTTTGGACATGCTAGTTCTGAATAATGGATGACAGGTGTATGAAGATACATGAAATTTTGTTTGCATGTGACGTTAACTACTACAGATTGATTGATTGCTGCGGTGTCGGATTTCTTTAGCCCGGCCAGCTCCCGACACCATCAGCAAGAGCGGGCTGCCCCCAGAAAGCTGGCGAATCTAGAGTGCGGCTGTGGGCCACGACTGCTCTACAGCACAAGGAAACTGCATTGGGGATTGGGCTGCGCCAAGGGTAGAGGCAAGGAATCAGGGAGAGGTCTTCTGTATGACTTCCAAAGGTGTTTATTCCCCAGAGGGTCAGGGACAGGAAGGCTCAGAACAAAAGCATGTATCAGCTTATATACAGGGGAGGTCCCACGAGAGGGTCCAAAAAGTAACTAATGGGGAAGAGACAGGGGAGGAACACAAGGCAGGGGATACAGCGTTTAAACCAATAGGGGATTACAGGGGAGGAGAGCAGTTTAAACAAACCAATGGGGCCTTGAAGCATACAAAAATGACAGGGAATTCTTTAGGGGAAGGGACAGGTATAAGGGAGGATTGACATTCAGTGGTAGGAGGAACAGGGAACATTCAGGAGCAAAGGGCAGGTCTTTGAGAGAATGGACAGCTAGGGTGAAACCAATGGCACTGGGGGGAACGGAACAATCCATTACAGATAAAATATGTAAAACTGAATTACAGTTGAAGAAACAATAAAAACACACCACAACAATAGATCAGTACTTAGATGCAGTTACAGGCAGAGCTGATTGCCAAATTAAATATAGTCTCCTGAGTGCTGTAACATAGACGTTGCATTATGGAAATGTAGTTCTAATATATTGACCTACCTTCTGTACTCTTTAAAAGAATGTTGCTAAGCATATCTGTTTTAAGTATCTGAAATTTGTCTGACTGCAGTTGAGTTATACAACATCCTATTGCACAAGGAGATGGACAGTTCCCATGAAATATCTGTTTCAAAACAGTTATTAGAGGACTGGAGGCCATGAAGAAAGGGGGAAGAACACCCAAAAAAAGGAAGCTCATGGTCACAATCTTTAGTAAAAACTTTTGCAAGTATTCTATTTAAAAGTGAAGTAGTTTGATGTGTCTGGTTCATACCTATTCTTGTCATTCACAGAACAAATTTGAAGGCACTTTCCATCTAGATGATTTTAAATATGAGTTTAAAAAAATCTCAAAACAAGCAGACAAAAAAACCCAACCACTAAAAATATAAACACTGAAGCTCTCAGTAAACATTACCTGTCGTTCCATCACTTGGATTTATCAAATTAGGCACTTGATAGAAGAAATGTAGGTTGGAGTGCAGTAAACAGTCATGCAGGTGCTATGCTGGCAGGGAGAATGATCTCATCTTGATTTCTGTGTTCCTAAAAATTTATAATATAGATCAGCATCAATATACAGTGGTCATTTTATTAATATAAAATTTACAAACATAATACAATCAGGATGAGAGACTACAGTAAATACGAATTTTCAGTTTCATATATAAATAACTCCATCTCTTTTGATTGAGCATTTCAGCAAATGTTTAAATTTCACTGTGTGATCTCCCATTGAAAAATTATGCATATGTTGGATATTCATTGAATAATTTATATTATTTGAGAAGCAATTATTTTTATCTTTCTCTTTTAGCATTTATAATCCTATGAATTCTGTCACTCTTTGCAAGTTCTGACTTTGTAAATACCTGAATATGGCAGAAATCTCAAGTATCGGCTTTACATCAGAATATATAGTGTTCAAAGGCTCTGACATCCATGCATCTTTCCTCATGTGACTGTTTTCTTTGTCAAGTTCATCTCCCACTCATAACTCACTTTTCAGTGAAAGCTTTCAATTTTTTAGGAAATAAAGCATTACTTGTATTTGGCCATACATAAGCATAAACTTGAGGGGGAATAAGCACTTTGTAATTCTTCAATCCCACTTTAGAATTATAGAAAGCACTGACTGATATATGTTGCTTTTTTCAAACGCTGTGTTATAGGTAATAATTTGATAAGCCAATTATGAATAATAAGAATAAAAAATCTATTAAAAAAAAAACCAACTATTTAAAACCGCGACCTAAAGTACAATCACGGCAGCCACAATCACAGGGAAATAAGCAGGACTGGCCCTGGGACCAGAACTGGGTGTGTGCAAGGTCACGCTCGCTAGCAATGATCCAACTTGCCACACAGCTCAGGCTCTCCAAGCTACCCTCTTTATACCGTAAAAATGGCCCGAGGCAGCATCTTGGTCGTTTCCCTCTGGAAGCTTTCACATTCAAAAGTGGTATCGTCTCTGTCCAAGGGTGGACAAAGACGGATCTCGGGGTAATCAAAACCGCTGATTAGAATTTCCTGAGTTGTATAGTCTCTTGTCTAGGAACACACAAAACAGAGTCCTGAAGTAATCAAGGGTCGATCTGTCAGGAATCTGAGTTTTATGAATTGTATAGTTCCTGGTTTCAGTGCAGACAAAGCAAACTCCCGGAGCAATCGAAGGCCGATTTGCCAGGAATTTTGAGTTCCATTCTTTCCCAGATCTGATCTTCAGACAGCCATCCTCTGGCATCCTGACGTCCTTAGCGGGTCCTTTCTCTCATATCTCATAGTGCCAGGTGTGTCCCTCTCGTAGATAGCTGGTGATTAGCTCAGGGAGGTCCTCCTCTGAAACTGTTTCTCCTGGCTGGAGTTATCCTTTGTGTGTCTCTTGATGAGAGATAAGACCCATCTCTGCTACCTGCATTCCAGGGGCTGAGCTGGCTCTTTGGTTTTTCGGATTTTTATTTCAAATACAACGATATATACAATCATACAGCACCGTTTATCATTTAATATTACACACACAGTTAATATTCCATGAATTATTGACCTCTATTCATCACACACTGTAATATCTACCTGTTGTGTCCCAAACCCCTTAAATTCCATGTTCACGTAAACAGTAATTTTTGGGGTAAGGGAGAAGCAGGAAGGAATGGCCATATGGAAAAATATCAGATGAGACCCAACACCTTCTCCTCTAGGTTTGGTGTAGAATAGAAGCCAGAAAATTTCACGTTGATCTTGGACAAAGAATTTTCTTTTTTATTGCTTCTCTTGTCTTCCACTTCTTTGTGCTTCTTTTATTTGGACTGAGATTTCTTTGGTGAAGAGACATTGTGTAATTATTTCAGAATGACATATAAACTGAGGCAAAGTTTGTCCTCTCTCGCAGGGGATTGCTGAGTGTGCAATCTCCTTCCTGTGCATGAAAGATAAATGCATCTTATTCCTGCCATGACCTTCTGGCACACTCCTTCAGCTGTGACTGTCTTATTACCTTTAAAAGCTCCAATGTGTTTCTTTTCAATAAACATTTTAAGAAGTCTCTTCAGCTGATTTATAAGTTTATAGTTATTATTAGTTTTTATAAATTTATTATTAGTTTATTTTCTTTTCTGGATGTTCCAGAGATATTCTGATACTGAACAGGTTACGAAAGAAGTTATGAGCATCTACTAAATCCAAATACTGAAGAATTGTAAGCAGCTCATACATTCTACAAAAGAAAAACACCTAATCTCCAATGCCTTGGAAATATTATTCTTTTAGAAAGCTGTTACGGTGTGTTTTTATTGTTTTTTCAATTGTAATTCAGTTTTAAGGGTCATTTCTACAACCCCCCACACTTTGTATTGTTATTACATATTTTATTTGTAATGGATTGTTCCTTTCCCCGTGTGCCATTGGTTTCACCCTAGTTGTCCATCCTCCCAAAGACCTGCCCTTTGCTCCTGAATGTTCCCTGTTCCTCCTACCACTGAATGTCAATCCTCCCTTATACCTGCCCCTTTCTCTAGAGAATTCTCTGTCATTTTTGTATGCTTCGAGGCCCCATTGGTTTGTTTAAACTGCTCTCCTCCCCTGTAATCCCTTATTAGTTTAAATACTGTATCCCCTGCCTTGTGTTCCTCCCCTGTTTCTTCCCCATTAGTTAAAGTTTTGTACAGAATCACAGAATAATGAGGTTGGAAGAGACCTCTAAGATCATTGAGTCCAACCTATGCCCTAACACCTCAACTAGATTATAGTACCAAGTGCCATGTCCAAGTCATTTTTAAACACATTCAGAGATGGTGATTCTACAACCTCCCTGGGAAGACCATTCCAGTGCTTTATTGTTCTTTTGGTAATTTTTTTTTTCCTAATATCCAATTTATACCTTTCCTGATGTAGCTTGAGACTGTGTCCTCTTGTTCTGTTAGTTGCTGCCTGGTGGAAGAGACCGACCCCCACCTGTCTACAACCTCCCTTCAGCAAGTTGTAGAGAGCAATAAGGTCACCTCTAAGCCTCCTCTTCTCCAGGCTAAACAACCCCAGTTCCTTAAAACGTTCCTCATAGGGCTTGTGTAGGGCTTGTGTTCCAAGCCCCTCACCAGCCTTGTTGCCCTCCTCTGGACGTGCTCAAGCATCTCAATGTCCTTCCTAAACTGAGGGGCCCAGAATTGGACACAGTACTCAAGGTGCGGTCTCACCAGCACCGAGTACAGGGAATGACCTCCCTGCTCCTGCTGGCCACACTATTCCTAATGCAGGCCAGGATGCCATTGGCCTTCTTGGCCACTAAGGCACATTGCTGGCTCATGTTCAACCGGCTGTCGACCAGCACCCCCAGATCCCTTTCCGCCTGAACACTGTTCAGCCACACCATCCTCAGCTTGTACCCTCCCGTGGGATCTCCCCTGTATATAAGTTGATACATGCTTTTGTTCTGAGTCTTCCTGTCCCTGACCCTCTGGGGAATAAACACCTTTGGAAAACATACAGAAGACCTCTCCCTGAGTCCTTGCCTCTACCCTCGGCGCAGTCATATCCCCAATGCAGTTTCCTTGTGCTGTAGAGCAGTCGTGGCCCACACCCCGGATTCACCAGCTTTCTGGGGGCGGCCCGCTCTTGCTGATGGTGTTGGGAGCTGGCCGGGCTAAAGAAATCCGACACTGCAGCAGAAAGCATCAACAATTTTTAGTGATATTCAGAATTCAAACAAGGTACCATCAAGACACAGAGTCTCTTGTGACTGTATCTAAGAAGACCTCGAAAGAAAGACTGTTCAGCCTTCAGAAATTCAAAGGACTCTAGAAAACAGCAGCCTGCAAAGGGTATGAGGTGAAATTCCAGTTCAAGTCAAGTCAATGAGAATTTGCAACAAAGAGACAATTAAAAATCACTATCATCCTTATCCGGGTTTTTTCTTGAAGAAGTATTGGACTTACCAACAGAATATATAGTGTGGCACATAGGGAAAATGTATTTGCCTATTAGATAGCCACATTTTTCTTTGCCGCCTTCTCACTGCACCACAGATAACTATTTTCCTGTAATGTTTTTTTCCCCTCCTTTCTCTTCCCCACTTTTGTATTGCTGTAGGGTCTTTAAAATTGGATGGGGGAAAATAAATTGCGAGGTTCTTTGCCATTATTGTAAAATGAAATCTTGGAGAGCTTTTATGGGGACTGCCCATAAAGGGGTAGTCCATAAAGGAGCTGTTAATGAGACTTTATTAACATCAGACTATACAGCATGAAATATTATGTTATAAATAAATGTGATGCCAGGGCCAAGCTGCCTAATAAATGGCATGATAGAGGGGATCATGTGCCTAGGGAGTTAAGACACAGAGTATATCCCCTCCAAGTCACTATTTTAAATTCACCATGGTTTGGCAGTGACTGAAGGACATTATTTTCCAATGATTCTTAAACAGGCTATGTGAAATAAATTGGAGGTCTTGGTTCATTTCCTTAGGGAAAGAGGTCTATGCTCCAGGTTACAGTAATTGTCATCTCAGTTCAAGGCTCAGCACAGGAACTGCATTTGGAAAGGATGTGGCCGAGGAACCACTCTTTTGCCTTGTGCCTGGTCCCCTTCCTCAGCACTCTACAGCTTCACCATGCTGTGGTGTGAGAGTTAATATTGAGGGTTCCTGCAGAGGCTCATTCTATTCTTTGGATAAGCAGAAAGCTTTGTTTCAGACCATTACCAACAATATCCTCTAAGGGCTTCTTTCTGTGCCCTGCTCTGATAAATTAATGCTATATTTAATAGTACTCTTGGTAAAAATAAATGAGATAACTTATGGAAATACGTATAGCTGTGGTGAATATAATGAAGAATGAAGTCCTTTGTAATTACTACATTCATTTAAAAGGAATAATGATTTATTATAAAGTCTTGCTTGGCAGTAAGGAAGAAGATAGGCAGTTTGTAAGTCTATTTCTAACTTTTAAGTGGATTCTGATCATCTAGTCTAATTAAATGGCATGCTATTAGTTTTTAATAACCTGGGAAAATGAAATTACACTTGTATAAACCATTGACTAATGATTTCTTCAGAAACCACAAGAGAATTAAATATATAAACCTATAAGAAAACTAGTTTAAATTTGAAAAGGAAGCAAACAACAAGGTAAACTCATAAATGGACTCAATTCAAGAAATTAGAAGTAAAATGAAAATATTGGAAAGAAAAGGGAGTGTTTTCTCTCCAAAATTTGTGATTTCTTCCTTTTCACTTATGATCACCTTTGTAATTTTGTTTCTTTTTATTTCCAAGTAGTCTATTGGCAAATGGAAGAATAAGGAGGAGTGGATTTCTAACATTGTCCTTGTTAAGCAAAGTAAACAGAAGCAGATTTAAAACTAATATGTCATTGAGTATGTAGATTTAAAAAAAAAAAATAAAATTTTCCAAAATTTGCCATTGGAGCTCATTTTGTCCTTATTTTTTAACAGGGAATAAAGTTTCATTAAAAGTATCAAGTAGCAGAAATTTGTAGATCACTTTCACCATTAAAAAAAAAAAAAAAGAAAGAAAGGAAAACAGCACAAGATGTGCAGAATTAGTCACCAAATTTACATAGACCACTCTGGGAACTGGAAGTAAAATAGTCATACAAAGTGTCTTGATGCTAAGTTCTGGTGCCAGGAATGGGTTGTAATAGTCCTATGTTGAATATTACACATCCTTAGTACATGGAGATGTAGACCAAGGTTATGGTGGGAATTTTCCTGTGCTCTCATTTCTTGGCAGATCTTGAGTAATAATATGAAAAGTAAGCCTAAGATTCTATAAAGTCCTGGTGGACTTCAAGGTGAGTTAGGTTCTATGGAGTGAATGCGGTCAATTAATTTAAAAATAGGACAGCAGACAATTACAAGGTGAAAACAACCTACAAACCTCTTCAAATAAAAATACCCACAAAAGCCTCCAAATATCTGGCCTTCCTCACTTGGAAAGAAATGAAACTGTTTGTATTTATTTATTTATTTATTTGCCTCTCTCCCTTTGAAATCAAGACTATAGACCTGAACAGGAGACCTCAGCTGGGACTTAATTAGAGGAGTTTGGACTGGGAAATGACAGTTTCAATACTATTATACTGCTATGCCACAGCCTTACTTCTACTTCTCCTGTGAATATAACTAATGCCCTGCACCTCTTCTTAATAGTGGCAGTAACTCTAGCGCAGAGACTTTATTGCTCCATGGCCCAAGGAGAATGCTTCTGGGTTTCTGGGATCAGTGTCATCTGTCAGACAGATTGGCCCTGTCTCTGGGAAGAGCCATTACATACTCAGTTAAGGCGTTGTTGCCACGTGTCTTGTGATAAAGCAATCATTTATCAGACGCATGTTCTCTTTGTTGTTTTTCAGTGCTCTATTGCTGTTTCTCTCTTCCCATATATTAACTGGTGTACCATTAGAGTATTCCTAGTGTCCTCAGTGGCCATGCAGAATCTCTTATTGTGTCTTACATTTTCTTCATCTGGAACAAAGAAGGCAGGATATTTGCTTCCTGATGTCAAGCAACAGCACCTGCAGAGCACCTGCCAAGCCACAGTAAACAGCAGTATGGCAAGGAATGGGATACCTCTAAAAGAGCAGAGTGTCTCTGTAAGACACTTCGACATCCTCAGTGGTAAATTATCCATGAGGCTCTGAGCCTCATTCCCTGATTTGTCACCCACAAGAGGAACAAGAGAGGACATATCTTTTACCTTCCTTGATTTCCCTTGATACAGCAGCAGCAGTTGACTTTCAACAAGGAGGGACTGGTCAGCAGGATGGTGTGGTTGTTCACATGTGTGCTTGGTTGGTTGGGCTTTTGTCACTTCCAAAAGACATCTCCAGCTTTGGAAAGCCTTATAATGACAAGTAAGATCAGATACCACAACTGCAGGTGTGAGGAGGTGTGGAAAGCGGTCTGGTAGAAGAGTGGAAGTTTTCATTAGCAGCATGTATGTTTTTGAGACAACTGGAGCCAGTTCCTACTATACATGGGTGAATTGTTGTGGCCTGAGGGAGAACAGGAGTTCATTCAGCTTTTAAGTCTCTGGCTAGTGTAGTACAAGCTAGGCTCAGAGAATTAATGGGTGGCTGCTTGGACAGCTGCTTGGACAGCATGTACCTGCAACAGTGGAGCAATGTATAAGAATGGATAAGAAACAGAAGAAATTCTCTTTTTTTAGCTTAACTGTTATCTGTCCCCCTTCTCTACCACAACCAGTCCAAATTCTCAGTGACAGAACATGATTAGTCATAGAGTCATAGAATAATCAAGGCTGGAAAAGACCTCTAAGACCACTGATTCCAGCCCTTAACACAGCACTGCCTCTTTACCACTTAATCATATGGATGTAGGTGCTACATCCACATGCCTTTTGAACACTTACAGGGATGGTAACTCCATAAGTTCCCAGAGAGCCCATCCCAGTGCCTGACCACCCTTTTAGTGAAGAATTTTTTCCTAACAATTAATCTAAACCTCCCCTGGCGCAATTTAAGGATATTTCCCCTTGTCCTGTCGTTGCTTGTCTGGGAGAAGAGACCAGCCCCCACACAGCTCTACACTCCTTTCAGGCAGCTGTAGAGAGTGATAAGGTCTTCCCTGAGCCTCCTTTTCTCCAGGCTAAACACCCCCAATTTGTGCCAAGATACTTCTTCACCTTTGTTGACTCTGATTGGGCAAATTTATTGTCCTTGGCTGGCTGCATTAACATGTAAAAAGGGGTCATCCTGGCTAAAGAACCCCGGTGATAAGCACGTGTGGGCGTATACAGAAGAAATTTGAAGATTATAGGGAAACTTGTACATTACTTCTCTCTGAACTTTGAATAGGACAACCTTAAGATACTTTTCCATGTATTTCTTCTTGATATTGCACAAAAAGCTTGTCCTGAAAATGTCTAGGATTCTTGGTAGAAATGCATGCTCTACGTGTTAAAAAAAACCAACCAAACAAAAGTGTCAAGACTTAAGCTAACTACAACCTTTTTCTGCCCGGGGGTGCGCCGGCTAGCTGGAGGGTGGGCACACAGCAGCAAGCCCACCACCTCCTAGCATGGTTGGAAGGACATGGCAGGTTCGTGAGCTTAACACAATGCCCTTGGGAGCTAACGGCTGAGGCCAGGAATGAGGAGGACTCTCGATCAGGTAGCAGCAGGTGGGTATATTCTTCCCGAGCTCCACTGAAGCAAAAGCCCGGGAAAATGGTCCACAAAGACTAAATCCCCCTGGGGCGGGGTGTAGACAAACCAATAGAATCGAAACATGGGTTACATGACAGCGGGGGTATACAATGAGAGAAAAGGAGTGGAGGGAGTTCACAGGAGTAACAAATGGGGTTACAATTCACAGGGATCTTTCCAGAACAAGGGTGGAGGGGAAAGAGAGTGACAGGTGGAGAGGAGGTGTCACCAGTCCTTCTAGGGAAGGGGATAGGGGATGGACAGAGGCCTGGTTGAGTCCATCTGGGGAAAGAAGGGGGAACAGAACAAACCATTTACAGAACTCTTAACATAATAACTCTGAACATAAATTATGAAACCCCACATTTTTCTTCTCTTACAGATATATTTTTCTGTACCTCTTGAAATACCTGGGAAGTAGGAACGAAGTAGGAAGTAGTCTTATATGATAAGCCAATACTTTATTTTTCTGCTGATTTTCCA
This sequence comes from Chloropsis cyanopogon, assembly GCA_013400585.1. Taxonomy (NCBI): domain Eukaryota; kingdom Metazoa; phylum Chordata; class Aves; order Passeriformes; family Irenidae; genus Chloropsis; species Chloropsis cyanopogon. The sequence goes on along the minus strand of WEZZ01025119.1, from coordinate 103,575 downwards.
GGCAGTTGCTGGTGGAGTCATGTAAGGATATGACTCTTTGCTGCTCATCAGAGCAGCATTGATCAATTCCTACTGCATATATGCTACACAAGCTACTTTAATGCTCTATTGCTGCAAACTATTGGAAATCTTATTCAAAATAATTATCTTTCAAAGAAATAACATATAGCACCAACTTGTGTTCTTGTTGCTCTCAGTTAATAATATAAAAAAACTGAATTTTGCTTTTGGGCCATGGTGTATATTCTTCTTCCCCAAACCCCAGGCATGATAAAGATGGTGTTTCAAGGCTAATAGTTAGGAAACCAAAGTAGTTTCTCCATTTGTTTTTGAAGTCGAAGTAAACTTTGGTTTTTGCAGGTCCATACCACAATGACTGATATGCCCAAATGCGTACAAGCCAAGGAGGCGACAGTTTCACAAGGCAACCAAATTTGAGACTGAGAGGCCCTCAGAGATGTTTAATCATTAGCCTCTAGAAGGTACTGTTTGATGGATGTGAGGGAATATTTTTGTTTCTGTGTCCCTATACATTCCCTTTACCACACACATGTAAAGCATATAAAAAAGTTACCTCCATGTTCTCATTTAAATGTGAATATCATATGTTTGCACTGCTAATTCCTTCTTAAAACTGCTTGATGTGCTTATGTTGATTTATATATATGTTTAATTAATAGTTTCATTACATGTTCCCCATTGTTGATTCTCCCAATGAATGATTTTAACAGTACTGGGACTTAACTAATATGGAAAATTGCTTTTGAGGAAAAAAGGGGTAAAGTGGTCAGTAAATTAGTCTTCTGTGATCTCAGGTCAAAACAGAATTTTGCCAAGTGACATTAAATAATAACTTGGCAAGACAGAAACCTTGACAAATAAGCTCTCAAAGACTGTCCAGCTCTAATACTCTTCTACTCCATTAATAATGTTTCTAGAGTATTTACTTATGTGTTTTTCCTGGTATAATCACAAGATTCCTTTAGCCTTCTATTAGGCCTGACTCAAAGCAGGTTGTCACAAAATGCCTAAATTATTAGCTTTCTTGTCTAGCAAAATTTAGCTGAAAATGTGGTCAAACTCCTGGTTTTATTCTTTAGCACAGCCCAGGAAAGAGCAATGTTTTTTTCTCAGCTGAAGCAGGGGATTTCAGAGGTCTTGTCAAGACTCCTCACTTTGATGAATGTTGTTGCAGCCAGATTTTTATATTAGTTTTCATCAGTGCCATATCCAAGCATTTTTTGAGTTAAGTTTGTGTCTGTAGGGTTGATCACTTGAAATACCCTCCACTGCTAACAACTCCGTCTTTTCTTTAGGTGACTATATCCAAGTCATAAATCACTGTGGGCTTAGATAGGAATGACCATGACAATTGTTTCCACCTCCTGTTCATTCCTATTCCTCCTATAGCTTACGTTCTACCTCGCCATTCCTTGCATATTGCAGGAAAAGCATATCTGTACCAGAATGTACTGAATCAAATACATCCAGTCTGCATAGTTATCTATTAAATGGAATACCTATTGAATTTTTAAAGCTGGATTCTCTGCTCCTTTTTTTTGTTTAAATGAAGCATAAATTTAGATTGACAAAATTAGCAGACACACTGCATCTTCTACAATCTTGTAGGTCACTGTAAAAACAGTTGCCAAATACAAGTATTATTGGTGCATTCTTGTTGTAAGATTATTTATCAGTTGTATGTTGGTCATATGAATACTATACATTTAAATTTGTTTTGATGTGACTGGCCATAAAACATTTTTTATATATTTTGTTTCCTTGATACTGATGGTAAATTAAACAGTTACTCATTTGGGCATTCTTTGTTCTGGTAGAGGCCTTTTGTTGCAATTTGGAAGAAGGCATAGTAATCAGTTAACGAGGTTTTTAAACCATGTGTGTTTTTTCAGTGCTTGGCTCTTCACCTTGGAAGAAGAGTAAGTTTTCTGTGCTAAAAGAGAATGGAAGTACTGCATCAGCTCAAATTAAAGATAATGTGAAGATGAGACAAAACTGTAGTGTTTGGGAGCACACTTCCAATGCAGCACTCAGAGAGCTACTGGAAAACCAACAGAATAAATGCGGCCAGAAATGTAACCAACAATATGGTTCCACCAAGCCCTATGGTGTCTGTGCATTGCTGCTGCTATAGGAACACTCCTGAGATGTCACTGTGATTTGGAAGAGCATATTACCTTAATCAGCTGCTGCACCGAAATGATGGGTGCACAGCTCCCCCTGCAGCCCAGCAACTTCTCTTCAAAAACCATTGGGATCACAAGAATGGACGCTTCTTGGCTTTTGATGTCACTTTGTCACCGGAAAAGATGTTTTGCACCTGAGTGCTTTTCACCAGTGGAGACTTGTTCTTTTCTGTAATAAACTTGCAGATTGACATTGTTGCCCTCGAGGGCATTAGGCATTCTGGTCTCAGTTGCGGTCTTTTGTTTTCCTGGCTTTTTTTTTTTTTTTTTCATTTTGGTAAGAATATGTCAAGACTGGCTCCCTGCCTGCTGCTTCTTGGAACTCTCCCCATGTTTTCCATAGATGAGTATATTCGTGAACTTTAAAAGTAAGTATGAAAATAACTAACCCTTCTCCTCTTTTGTCTGTTTCCTTCACCATGTTGTACCCTCTGGTTGGCTCAGTCTAACTGAAATAACACAGAGAGGATCCTCCTGGTTTTGCTTCTCACTGAAAAGACAGTGTATTTCTTTTACCTGTGTTTACTTTCTGGCCGTATTCCACTCTTTTAGTTTACACTACCTTTCTCCCCTCCTTTCTGAAGATTAATTTTTTTTAATACGCATTCTTTTGCACCAGAAGTGCAGAAAGTGGAGGTCAAAGACAGGCACACAGAATTTGGGAATTCAGTCCCCATACAGTGATCCTGAGGCTCCAGGGAGCCATATTTGAATGGAAAATTGAAAGCAGTACTTTGGCTGCTTTGATTTTTACCATGAAGCAACTTGCCCTGATCCTGAACTTGCATGTATAGAAAAACTGTCTTATAGAAAAATTGTCTTGGATGTTAATTCCTGGATCATAAGGGTTTGCCTGTGCAGACTAACAAAGGTATAAACTGAAAGTACCTTAGGTAAACCATATTACAGCCCTGTGAAACCACATTTTTAAAAAAACCTGACAAGAACATGGCCTAATTTAATTATGCTTAATTTGTTTCTGCAACATACTAAACTAAAACAAATTTAAGTTGCATTTATGCTAGGCTTTTAATGTGCTTCAAGTAATCCACTTGAAAGGATAATTCAGATGAATTTTCCTGAGTGGTGGCATGCGGATGAGACGTGACACACAGCATCATGCTGTCCAGTTATATTCTCTCAGGAGACCAAAATGCGTAGTTACAGCAATGAACAACAAGTGACCACATAAAGAAAAAAGATCAAAAGCAGTAGGAGCACTGGGAGCAAGTCAGAATCAAGAGAGGCAGAGGAACTGTTGTGGTGGGCAAATCTCTCACATAATGGCCTTTCTTGCAGCTTTCAAGCCCACCAAAGGGACCGATTAATGTCCAGATATGTGCTTGCTGGAAGGTGGCTCACCTGGGTGGAAGAGCCAAGAAAGTAAGGTTTTGGGGACAGATTCTGGAATCTTTGTTGTGTTCAAGGGAAATCACTTTGCACAGGAGATGTAAAATTTTAAGGTTGATCCTAAGTCTGCGTATGATGTTGTCACTTCCCGGAGGAAGAAAGCAGTTTGCAGGAAGAAAGCAGTTTAATTATTTCCAACATCTCCACTTCCCATTTATCCCACCAAGCTAGAGTGTGGAGAAGACCTTAGGAGCACCACCTTTTAGTAACAAAGTTCTTGTGCTTTGAGCTAAAGGTACTAAATGGAAACATCCTATTTGTGGATTGCATGCAATTCATTTTGACAGCACGGTTTTGCTAAGTATTGGACTTGTTTCATATTTATAGATGGTTAACTCTGCTATGGAAAGGGACCCATTTAAGCAAAGGTAGGTTACTC
>WEZZ01025119.1:86209-98534 GCA_013400585.1 Chloropsis cyanopogon | reverse complement strand
TAATGAATAAAATAGAAAAGCAGGAGTTAGACTTACTTGCAAATAATATTTAGTAGCAGATACATCTTAGGAGCTGGATAATGAGTTTGCAGAGTATGTTTTCCCTTCAGCCTTAAGTGTAACAATGTAAGAAGACAAGGCAAAGTTACATTCATTTATAATGCTAAAAATATCAAGTTAGTGTCCTCAGGCTTTAGGTCAGCTACTGAACAATAGCAGCTGAAAGGAAATCCCCTCTCACACCCTACCCCATATTCTGTACGAATGGCTTCTTATTCACATATAGAACAATGTGATGCCATGCCTTTTAGTTAGAGTGTATAAATCAAAGTTAATTGCCTTTCTCCAACGAGGTAAACTATTTTCAGTGAAGAATCTGTTCAAAGAGAAGTTATACAGTTCACCCTACACAATTAAACAGATAAAAGTATAACAAATTCATGAAATTATATATGAAAGAGATAGAACCTCCCCCCCTTTGAAGCAAATACATTTTTGGGGTTTTTTTAAGAACACTAGAAATAAATTTGAAGGTAGGAAGGTCCTCAAGCACTAGGCTAATTGTATTAACCCCTCCAGCATTTTACATTTTTTTCCATAACACAAAAATCTCTTTCCTCCTCTCTTCATTGGAATAAATAGCTGCATTTCTTTTCTCTACAGGCTGGAGATGGTGAATTTAAACAACCATAATAAGAGTGGCAGCCAAAAACAAGGGCATTTACAAAGGATAATTATTGCTTAGATTATGAATATCAAATTTCTATTGACAAGAAAAAAGTATATCTTACAGACATATTATAAGCTTTGTCATTCACAATGAAGCATGACAGAAAAGATTTTACTCTCAGCTGCCTGTAGAATTAAGTCACATGAGCCATTCTTTCTTCAGAGAAATGTGAAGCTGAAACTTAGAAGGATGCATAGTTCTATGTAAAAAATAGGATCATTCCTCTTCCTTGAATTTGGTTCAACTCTAGCATGGAGAATTGCCACATAGGAAAGACAGGTGGGGGAAAGATAGATATGTAAAGTTCTCAGGGGTGGAAAGAGTTTTAAGTTCCCAACCCACCTGTTATCTTCAGCCCCATTTGATTAAGGATGTCCCTGCCAGGTAAGTGGGTTGGAAACTTCCAAAACTCTTCCTCCAGGAGCGACTGAGATCCCAGATGTCTGATAGCATTTCAAATGACAGCAGGAGTAGCAACCTCAAAGTCTTAAGGACTGAGGAGGCAAAAGATGAACATGCATAGCTTTACAGTTCAATTGAAAATAATGACAGTATAAGCAATATACTGCATCTTATATATATATGGTATTTTGACAATTTTTTTTCAGAAAGTGAAAATAATTCATTTCCTCTGTCCGAGGTATGCTTTAGTCTTGCTGTCACTGCTTACATAAATCCAAACTTGCTCCAACCACATAGATGTTTTTAAAGGCTGTTAGTAAAAAAAAAAAGCTGAATGTTTTCATCCTTAGCAATTGTACACAAATTTTGGCAGAAACTTTACAGCCCCTCTCTGTTTAAAGCAGCATTTTTTGTGCTGTGTTCCATAAGTCATTTTATAACTTGACTATCATGTCAAGAAAATACTCCCAGGAAATGTATAAGCTCATGTATAACCACAAGTTAAAAATAGAGACAGTAATAATTGAATATTCAAAACAAGGTCTAATTTTCCTCAAAAATGAGAAGCAACATAACTATACTGCTTAAGGTGGGATGTGGTCCTCCAAATGAAAACTGAAAAATTAATTTGTATTTTCTGCTTCTGGTGTAGCATATTTTAGCTTTTCCTGATCTCCAGGAAATTTAATGAGATGTTAATTTTGAAGGCATATTCATTACTGGAAATTTGAAGCCATCCAGAAATGGAGATACAGAAGTTTCTCTCCAGTTTATTCTGTTCCACAGGTTCTGCACATCTTGTCCACTACTCAGAAGCCTTTGGGGTCCTTGGATGACCAAAGCACAGAAACAACCAAGAAGATATTTGCTGTCTGTGTTTGGTGTGATCCTGATATTTAGGTTTCATATATTTATCTTAATTAAGTAGGAAATGCTTTTTGCCACTTTTAAACTATTTCAGCTCAACTGCCATCTATAAAATTCACCTTAGTCCATTTGGGGATTCCACCTGTGTCCAACAGTAAGTAGGAGAATTCTCCCTGCAACACACACATAAGGTGGCACCCTGTGTCCTGATGGAGGATAGTGGGATCCCCAGTAAGTGTTATTTATTTTCTGGCATAAGAGTGCTGAAGACTGGCTTGGGAGAATATAGAAGAGGAACAATAATTTTCCTCCTAAAGGCTCTTTGTTGCAACTCTGTTTCATAGATTAAGTTCCCTTTTAATATTTATATAAGATCATTCTGCGATTTGAATTTCTGTAAAGGTCAGCAAATGCTTTTTCCATCCTATATATGGAACTAGTTTTCTAGAATTCATGGCTATTAGCTGAAATTTCACAGGATGTTATGCTTTAAGAGTGGGACAAAGAGGATCTGCTTCAGAGGATCTTCTATAAGGATTTGCCTTATAATTTATTTCTCTTTCCCTCTTTATCATATGTATCCTTCTATAAATGTGTCCTAGCTTTGCATTCTACCTATCTGAAGTTTTTAGGGAGCAATCACTGTTTATTTGTGAATTTCTTGCAATGAAGATGTCTCTTCCAGTTTAGATTTGCATCATAAGTTTTTAACCAACATATATTAGGCCTGTGTCAGCTTTACATTTTACATTCTTTAGGATGTTCACCTTCTTTGTTTTCTCTTGATTATTTTGTAAGGAAAAAATGAAGCAATTTCTTTCTGGTGGAACATCATGGTATTGGGAATTGTTTTGATATTACTGTGCTTTTTTTCTTAGCACAATTTATCACTGAAGGAATGGATATTTACTGAGTTGCTGGAAGTTTTAAGCAAGTGAATAATAGCATAAGTTACCTGCCTGAGAAACATGAGTGAGAATGGATGATTAGAGGGAGTGAAAATGTCTCTTTTGATAAATTAAAGTTGAACAACCTTAGAAAAAAAAAAAAAGCTGTCTATTTGTATTGTTGGCTGCATGTGTAAATCTAAATGCATTAGTGCTGTCAGTGGTATTTATTCACATTTCTGATGCATACTAAAGACACCACTGGTCTCTGCATAATTAAGTACAACAGAACTGAGCCTATGGAAGACGACCTGTCTACTACTCTGTAACTTTGGTATTTGTCACGATAATATTAGACATACTTAAGCTCTGAAAAGAGATTTTTCCCGCTAAAATGGGTATTTTGATCATAAAACAACTGAAATCCAGTTAAAGAAAATAATTTAATGCTGGAAATAAAACAAACCAAGTGCCATAGGATCTCAGACATAACTCTTTATAGATTGACAGATTTTTCTGGTAGAAAACTGATACACTGGAGTTCTGGAAGGATGGGTGTCAAGGTTATTAAAAATATTCAAAGCATTAAAAATAGAAGCAGAAGTTTTTAAAAATAAAGTTTTAACTTTAGGTACTTAGACTCTTGTGCGGTTCTAAGGACAGTTGTACAAAGAAATTCAATAAATGGAAATGAAATGAAAATTTAAGGCTACAATTATAGGCAAATTAAATATTTTCACCATTAGGTGCAACACTGTCTCTTTTTCTTCTCTTTCTACTGATGGTGTTCCCTGCTGTCTCCCCACATATTTTCCTGAGATTATCAGATACGAAAAGTATCTCACACTTTGTGACAAGAGCCTGCCATATAAAGTTCCTTACTGCACATATTGTGACCATTGTGTATGCACGCTCTAGCCTCTTTTAGTGAAACTATAGGTTGAAACAGACGGGGACAACTGTGTGCTGTCTTACAGCAGTAAGGCTCATAAAATCTCCCTACTTTCAACTACATCAGTCTCACTCGAAATGCATTTGAGCTGACCTATATCTCCAGCAAATTATGAAAATGATGAAATGTTGGATTGCATACAAACTTCTCCATACAAATCTCCCTTTCAGTTAGCCAAGTACATATATTCATACCTTAAAGAAGGGGGACAGCTGTAATGGAAAGACTTCTTAAAAGTCATTGAAATATATAAAAATGTTCAACACTGAAAAGTGTTGCCATGAAAGGCTCTAACTTTAGTACTTGACAATGAGAATAAATAGATAAATTAATAATTTTATGTTACCTAAAATTTAGCACAAACTCCTTCCAAGTTTATCTTGGGTTGATGGAAGCCTTATATTCCTCATAATCTATATTCATTTACAAAGCAAAAAAGGCTTCAATGCTTTTGGTCGTCTGTGACTGAGGCTCTTGTTTTCTCTTTTCATAACTGTTACTTCTGTCAAAAAATCTATTTGTCTGGTTCAGTCTGTTGTTTGCCCTTAAAACTGTTCTGCAGAGCCTTGCACAGACCTTCTCCTGCTTGTGCTGTGTGCAACCAGTCATGCATGCTTCAAAAGTAACAAAGATTTTTATATATATATATATAATCTATTTTAACTTTAAGAATCTCTAAGGCATACTAGGCACTTGAACCTGGAGTCAGAAGTGCAAGTAGCAACAAGAAATATATATAAATCCGGATCCTCACTTTGCTTGCGGATTTATGTTCATTAGATCCAGCGCCCAGCATGCCTTTCCCTTTGATTCATATTTGAGTAATCACTTCAAAACAGAACTTTGCAGTAATAAAGCAATGGCTTTAAAGTCAAAGTTAGCTTCTGTTGTTTTCATGTGAATTTGAAATACCCTCTTTGCATTATGCCTGGCATTACAAAACGCACCAGTGAATAATACAACATACAACACACTCCTTGAAACAAAGAACATCCCAAACTGAGATTGGAGCTTTCAAATCTGCATCAAATACTTCCAAGAGGATAAAATCAGATACTGAGGAGCAACCTGTGGTACTCTTTGTTCTTGCTATGGAGAGATGTGCTATTTCTAATGGCTCATTTGTGGTTTCTGGAGAGACATAAAAAAATGGGTTTTAACATAACTGGTGAGGTTTTTCTCTGTTAGGGATCAATGATTAGTACTCTGTGACTTCAGCCAGTCACTTGTTTATCAGACCCTTTGTACCTTCCTGAAAAAAAAATCAGAACTGGTTTCTCTCTGTTTCATGCTTCCATTTTTCCTCCCGTTACAGAAACTACTTTCACCATTTCTTTCAAATTCCTTTCTGAAATACATAACTGAACCTCTGAAGTTTTGTGTTTAGGGAAGTGGACAGGGGGGATTGGCATAGTGTGTCTCCTACTGATGTTGCATGAAACAGGAAAAAGCTAACAGGAGAAAGATGATGGAGGATAAGGTTTTTCACCAAATCGGTTTCAAAGTTAATCGCCTCAAACTTGTTCGCTGAAATGAAACTGAGTAAAAAATAAAGGGTTTACATGACTGAGGAAGGCAAAAAGGTATTGACCTCCTCCTGTGTATTCCAAGTACCTATAAATTGAGGCTTTTCTAGGAATGAAGAGAAGGGTTATTTCAGTTGGATATTATGATTCTGGAAGATTTGTATCTAGGTCTTTAGGTATTGTAAAGAATTGAAGTCCTGTTGCACTGTTTTCAGGAAAGTTATGCTGATTTAGAGAAGCTAGGTACCATTATGTCTTATAATATGTATTATATTAAAAGACATAATAAAATCTTTTAATGTAGCAGTGGCTTAGCAAAGAGTAAAACTTTCCATTACTGAATGTCCACATTAAAGTATTATTTAACTCTATCAGTGTTGCGGCCCTTATCTCCCTCTTCCCCAAAGGTTTCATGGTTCATCTGAAGTTTTCCCCATTCTCTATATTAGTGGTCCTACCCCAGACACACCCCCTTGCTCTAATTTCCCTCTCTCACCCCTAATTTGGTTTGCCCTCCATGTTAATCCCGTAGACCCAACCCCTTTTGAGCTACCCAGTTTCTAGAACCTTCTTTATTACTAGGTCATTCATTGGTTGTTTGTGATGTAAATTGTACCCCATTTGTTGCAATCCCTTGACCACACCTGTATCTCCTCCCACGCTGAATCCTCATTGGTTGTTGGTCCCCCAACATAACCCCCTGCACACTGTGAGCTGCTGCTCTTGGCTCCTGGGACCCATTTGGTCAACACCTCCCATTGAATAAACCAGACTTCACCGCGAGCACAAGAGCCTCCTTGCCTTCCTTAACCGGGACCGCTGGCGTCTGCACCCACAAAGGTTCCTGTGGCAGAGCCTTTAGGTGGCATTCTCCTATCACCTGGGGAAGGCTACCCCACATGCTGACGCTACCACGCCTGGACAATAGAGCTAGCCCAGGACCAGGTGCAGTGTCACACCAGAAAAACCACATACTGGAAAAAAAAGTTATCAGGAGAAATCTCTCTGTGAGCAACTGCATTCTGCCCTTTGGGACATTGTTGCATGTATCCTTAAACTCTCACAAAACAATCCCCCTTCCTAGCTCCATTATTTTCATCACATAATAAAAATACCTCAGTCTTTCTTCTTCCCCTTTCTGAGAAAATAAACACACATTGAACTGTAAAGGTTGAGCCTCATAAAAAAAAAAAAAAAGAAAAAAAACCCAAAACAAAAACAAAAACAAAAAAAAAACATGGAGGTTAGAATGGGTTGAGATAATAAGGAAAACAGTTTTCTTTTCACTGGCATAATTTTCCAGACAACAGACTGCTTAATGTAGAACCTAGATATAAAGGCCTTCTATCAGAATTTGAAATGTTGTTTTCTGCAAAGCTGACATAAATAAAACCCTGCTTTGCAATCAAGTTTTCTGGACTAGATCCCAGCCCTCCTGAACTTCAGTATGTTTTGTTGTTTGTGGGGTTTTTGGTGTGGTTGTTGTGGTTTGTTTTTTTTTTTGACACTGTGGAATATCTTGAATTTGTGATTAGAATTTTGTCAAGCAAAAGGAGCTTCAGTCTTGCTAAAGAAATGGAATGGAAATACCAGACAAATACAGAGTCAAATCTTTCTGACAGAAAATCTATCAGAGATGGTCAGAACCTGAGGAGCTTTTGGAAATTTACTTTCCAGTTTTCTTTTTCTCTTCCCTGGAATGGATTTGAGATCCAGTACAGAGAGCCTAAAAAAATTTAAGATCTAACGTAGGATTTGAGGTGTCTGAAAAGCATATTCCCTAAATCCTACACAACTGCCTCTGCAGCCAAGGAAGCAAATGTTTTATGTTAGTTTTTTTATTCGTATTAGGTAAGCCTTGGCCAAGTTAAAACTTGGTTTCCTGTTTTGTCCAGAAACACCTTGATTAAATGCTTCTATTTAGTGGGAGGGAGAGATGTTCTCTCCTACATTTTGTCCTCCACACTTGTGGTATGTTCCTTCATTTTGAGAGCTATACATCAATTCCCTGGGATAGAGAGGGAGCCCTGTGCCCTGATTGCACAAGGCTACAGTGTATTCAGTAAAATAAAATTTATCCTTTTAGGGAAGAGAGGATGTGTGTGAGCAGTTTAGTTTGGCAACTTGTTTATGGACTTACTCTTTCTTGTGATGATGTGCTTTGGTGGTTTAGAGCAGAGTCTGCTTCCTTTGCCTGGACTGCTGCAGAATTCTGCAAAAAATACACCTGAGGCCGGGACCTGACACAGGACCATCAATGAATATGTAACCAATATACACCAATATATAGGTAAATCTAATAACTTAACAACAGCAGAGATGAGTGTGGCCTATGGTGACATTCTTGCTATTAGTGCTTATGACAAGAAAAGATGTCATGCTCATGTCCCCTTGGAACTGTGTCTCCCAAAATGTTCTGTGCCTAGATCTGATTGCCTGCTTTCATCTTGCTCTCCTTCGTCAGGAAGGAGTTTTTAACCTCCTGCTGAGTAAATGCTGTGGGTCTGATGTAATTAAGGAAGTCCTCTGTCTGATGTGTGTTGGATAAACACTGTTGCTGAGCACAGCAGTCACTTTGGGACCATTTAATTTTGCATCTGTGCTTTGAGTTTTCCCTCAAGGAGAGAACACTGAAACCCATGCCCCAGAAGCCAAGCATGGTTTGGAAAGCAACCCAAATGGTTGTCTTCTGCTCCTAGTGGTTCATCACCTTGTTTTAGAGCTGGCAGTAATGAAAGTAGTGCAAGAAGGAAATAATTTCCCCAGATGAAATGGGGAGAAAACCTCATTAAGCCAAGAACCCTTATTTTCTTCCATTTTTTTACTTTTTATTTGTTGTTTAATTTGGCAGCATCTGCTTTAAAATTTGTCAGACCAACTGTTGGTAACAGAGATTTGTCTGAAGTTTTGACTTGCAATATTACAGTGTTAAATGCATCATAAGAATGAATATTGAATTAATTGAAAAATCTGTTTTTGACTGTTAAGGTCACCTAGCCTCAAGAGCTCACAGCCTTGCTTTCCAGATCTGAGGTTTGTTAACATTGAGAAGCAGGATACCACCTTATATACTTATATATACTCTGCTTCCCTCTTCATTGCACTGGATAAAGCTGTCTAAGCATAAACAAACACTGATACGTTATATCCAGAAACTGCTATGATGTCAATTTTGATAGGAAGTTTGTCAAAAATTCTATTGTGAATCTTACTTTTGAAGGACTTTGTGTGACACACTTGAAGGTCAGATATATATGATACAAGTGTAAAGTCAAATTCTTTTACAGTTACTCTAGCTGTTAGACTTAATGCTAATTTAAAAAGTTGTTTGTTTGTTTGTTTTTTCCAGTTTTACATAGTAGAATTAAAACATTATCTTAAGGACTGAAGAAACATTGGAAGGCATTTAATGTTGAAATTTTTGAACTGTCTATTACATATCTCTACTGACTAATTTTAGCAAAGCAGACATTGTATCTAGTGTTTAACTTATTGCTGTTCTGAGGGGGTATATAAACCTGGCAACTGGCATGATGACCTCTTTAAGTTCTCTAACAGGAATTAATTCAGTAGTATTAGAAAGGTCATTTTAGCAACAATCCTGTGATTTGAAACAGTACTCATATCTCTGCTAGAGATATTCCATGCTTTGATATAACTTCGTAACTATTGGGAATATTTATCGAAATTCTTTCATGAATGTGGCCCATAAATGATCCTTATATAATTTCCATTGGAGTCCTTTGGGGTTGGTATTTCTTATTCCCATTTTATAGACAGCAGCCATGAAACATTAACAGAAGAAAAAAGAAATCCTACTAGTTTTTGTGTCTCTTTTTTTTTCACCAAAATGAGAGTGGAGTGGAATCTCTGAGAGGGAAAATCTCTGTTTCAAGTCAAGAACAAAAATGTTCAAGACAGAGAAATATTTTCTCCCCCCACCTCCCATTAGCTCCATTTCCCCCTTGCCTTCCCCGATTAAAACAATTGAAGAAAAAAAAAAAGTCTTTAAAAGCCATAGAAAACAGACTATTGTTAAGACTTCTTTTTATTTTTGTAAAGATTTTTGTCTGTGTCTCATAAAGAATGATACTGTACACTCACAGTGATGAACTGTTCATTTCTTTCTGAGAAAAGCATGACTTTTAGGTCATGCTGCTGCTTTACATGCAGTGGCAATGAGATGGCTGTAGTACTCGTTCCCACTGCTGTGCACCACCACATCTAATACTCAGAAATTATGTGGGCCCTGATTTATAACGGTTCTCAATTGTTATTAGTCCCAGTTGCTTCACAGTGACTCTTCAGTGTGTAAAAATAAACACTTGGATGTCTGCATAATGAGGGTCTTAACATGTAGCTGCGTATGACTGAGTATGGCCCTGACCTCATGAAGGAAAATAAACCATATGCAAGCATGGAGTTTGTTAATGTTTTCTTGAGTCCTTTCACCCAGCTTCAGTTACTGTCACTAATTTGCTTTGCTTATGGTAAAATTTCAAGTGTTAGCATACTTTTATTTTGTCTGAATGACTCCGTGGGGTCTTGGTTATTTTATATTACCTTGACTGTCACAAGCAAAATCAGACACTGATAAAATTATGTAAATGCAAATGTCAATAAAATAAATTGTTCTATTTTTGCAGATGTTCTTCATCTGGATTGAATTTGATTGTGGATGCTTTTCTTCATGCATAATAGTACAAAGCTAAAGGATGAAAGTGTTTTTGAAGCAAAGAAAATGCATTCTGAATCTTTACTGTAAATTATACACTATACAAAATCAGTCCAAATTATTCAAACCCTTGGACAATTACAATGTTATTCTACTCACCATGCTGAGTACTGTGTAATTATCATGGTTAGCAGCAGTTTGCTTGCTCTTAGTCCTGAAGGGAGATGCAAGCTTTACTAAAAAAGAAGTAAAAGCAGATGTTAGACCTTATTTTGTTTTCTGACTCAGCAACTGAGAATACCCACAAAATTTGAAGGATTTTTTCCCCATTAATTAGTTCATATAGCATTAACAAAACCAGTGCTATTGATCAACTATGCACTATGCTGTACATAAAGGATAATGTGGTTAGTTGCATGATTAAAGCATTTGCTAACTTGCAAGCCCCAGCTTCATTTGTAAAAACAAAGAAAAAAATCAGAGATATTGTTCCCAGAGAAGGAAGGTCCAATTAACAAGAAACATTTCATTGGTTTTCTAGTTTACAGGCTCACCCTTCTCCTATTAAGTCAATGATAGATTTATTTGCATAGTTAATCATGCAAGAAACATACTTCACATTAAGCCCATTTGTTTTGTAGGATTGGTTTACCCATCCTCTTCACAAAGATGACCAGTCTTCCAGTCTTCCTTACTAAAAAGTTTCCAGTAGAATTCCAAGAACTTGCTTGGCTTATGGACCAAGCTTTTGAATCTCCTCAACTTTTGTGTAATTGTTGGAAGCCTTTAATCTAAATGCCAGATACTTCTGCAAACTTTGGGTGGGCTTACTGTCCACTTGGTGTCAAAACTTGGAGGAAATGGATCAGGAAACCGATAATAGGAGACAGCTTTGGCTTGACCACTTAGAGGAGGATGTGGGATTCCTGTTGCCATCAGGTTGTTTGGTTTAGAAGATAATATTATTTTTTATGCTTCTATGTAACTTCTGCCTAATAAAATCTAAGAAGTGTGTTTAAAAGTATAAGTAACACTCTTAGAAAAAAGTATTTTATAAACAAACTTTGTGCATTTTGTAACTATTGAACAACACTTATGTGCATTTACTATAAGCATCCTTGAGACCTAAAAATAAACAAAAAAAAACTCCATGAGAGTGTAGCTTTACTACCGTAATAACTTTTTCTATGAAGCCAAGTATTATTTTGGTTTATGATACCAAATTTTAGTTCACAAAATATGGAGCTTTTCCTACCTTTGATACATTCTTGTGCCAAGCCAGTGAATAGGGGTGACTTAAATTCCATCCTCTACTGTTCTTTTCCTTTCGCTTTTTCCTTTTTTTTTTTGACTGAGGTTATAATTTTCTTCAGCTCAAAATTCTTAGTTCTTTTTTTTACTGTAGAATATTCTTTAAGTGCCAGAAGAACCACAGTGCAAAGTTGTTTTCTCACTTATCTATTTAATTTCAGTGAAAATTCAGTCTCCAAGAGAACAATATATTTCCTAGAAGAAAAAAAAAAAGGTGTTGATCAGTACCGTCATGATATACACACTGTATTCTCTTTTGAACTTGTCTTGCCTGGAATGGACCACTCCAATTTCTTAAATGGATTTGTTTTTACAAAAAACAAAACAAAACAAACAATCAAATCTAACATTACTGTGCATGTTTTAGAAAGAAATTAACTGAACACACACTGCCACACACACACTGAGTTGCTATTGTGTAAGATGTTTCCTTTAGAGTGCTGCAATTAATCCTGCTGAACTGAAAAATTAGCTCACCAAGTGCATGGTAATAATGAACAGAAAAAAGAAAAGTAGTTTTATTGCAAGGCTTTACAGGTGCAATGAAAAAAAATCAGCCACATCTGCCACAGTTTAATACTTGTTTCTTATTTAAAGTAAGTCAGCAGGAACTTCTTAGAGTCTTTTTTTTCATGCAAAGTCTTGAGTGATAACTTGAAAACCAGTTGTGGAGGTGTAATATCTATGTTTTTATTATGGTATTAATGTGTATTTGGTTTGCCCCAGTTCCCCCTCCCTATCCCCTATCCCCTATCCCCTATCCTCCCTATCCCCCCTGGATGCCCCCTTCCCAGACCCTGCCCCCTTCCCAGACCCTGCCCTGCCCAGAGACCTGTGTCACCCTACACCTGAGACCACACCATTGGCCAGTGCCTCATCCCGCCCCTGGGGTACAAAAGCCCGTCCCCAAAGAGAATTCTTGCTCTGGTCCCTGCACATGATGGAATAAAGAACTATCCTCTGAGTGGGACTGAG
>WEZZ01025119.1:67325-86143 GCA_013400585.1 Chloropsis cyanopogon | reverse complement strand
GGGGAGGTAGCGTCTTTGCCCAAGACATCTCCCCACAGTCAGGAGAGACTGCGAGAAATCCACCCACGCATTCCCCAGGAGACGGCGGGACTGTGCGATGGCGGTCCCACGGCAGCAGGATTCCTTCGGCTTCAGGGTCCTGCCTGTCATCGGAGGGTAAGAGGGGGTCGCCAAAGGTGATTGTTTGCGTAAGGGCACACGGTTTGGCGCAGAACGGGACTTGTATACATCCTGCTCTCACCCGGATACGAGCACGTGGTCGCTCCTGCCGCCATTGATTGGCCCCCATCGGCTGCGAACCCGACCGAAGTAACCCCCCAGAGGAACTCCCGGTCCCACTGCGGGGACGGGGAGTTACTCACGGGATCTCGTTTTGCGAGTGGGGGGGGGCGGTGGGGAACTGTGTGCGAGTTGGAAGCTTTTCGCAGTGAAAAACCGCCAAAAGAAAACAGAGTATGGGTGCCAGTCCTTCGGCGGGTCAAAGGACCCTATTCCCCTTTGTTTTGGGTGTTTTAAAAAGTTGTAGTGTACCTTTTTCCAAGAGAGTGCTGAGGCGATTTGTGTCCCGGCTTTGCCGAGACTTTCCTGAATTTGAAACCGAAACCACGCTAGCCTACGACGCCCAACTTTGGAATGTGGTCGTTAACGACCTATTCAAAGCTGCCCGGTCTAGAGACAAAGACGGTGCTCGCTTTTTGGGCATGGCCATTCAAATTCGCCAGTGCCTGAGGGCAGCCTTCCCCAGCCTGGAACAAACCGCTAACAATCTGCCTCAGCCCTCTCTCGGAACCTCCCCCACCCTCGGGATCCCTGGGTCCGCTCCCCATCCCTTTTTCCCCTGCCCGGACCATGTGAACCGGGTGTCGCTGATGTCTGGGGACCCTTGCCTCCGGAGCCGTGGCCAGATGCCGGAGGATCCTTTCCCAGCTCGATTTTCCCCAGTTTTGCTACCCCAAATTCCAAAATCCCAATCTGTCTCCCTGGAAATTCCCCCTTTCTTGGAACGGGTTCCCCCGGACACGTGGCCCGACCCGCTATGCGGCCCGCTCTGTACCATGTGGTTGGACCCATCCCCCCTGCTTCAGCAGGCGGGGGAGCCATGCACCTCCACCTCCCCCGCCCTGCGGCCCCGCCTGGGCAGAACTCGTGACTCTAACCCGTTTCCCCCTCCCCCACCCGGGCTTTCCGGAACCGCAGAGAGCTCTCTCCCCCACCCGCATGGGTCAGACTGGGCAGCTCCTGCACTCTGATCCCCTCTCCATTCACCTGCTTTACACCAGCGGCCGGTCGGGGCAGCTCCTGATCTGGCCGAGTTTCCTTTGGTTCCAGCGCTGCGCGGGGTTCCTCCGGTGGTCACTCCGCGGGCTCAGCCACGCCGGTAGCCACGTGGGAGTCCCCCTGTTCCCCCACCCCAGCTGGCCGGCACCCTGACTCCTTCGGGGGACGCACTGCGGCAATCAGTCACTTGTCATGGGCTGTCTGTTGGAGAAGCCAGCCCAAAAGAAAACCATAAGAAGATCAGGTGGGAGTCCTTGCTTCTGTGAGGACTAACTTTGGAGTAGAAGACTGCTGGGGAAGCAAAATTGTTCCTGTTAGCCACCTGAGTGTATTTTGTGTCTGAGAGGGGAGAAGGTCCTGGACTCACAGCCTCATTTATATTCAGCACTCATCTAGCCGACACCATCACTCACTGTGAGCAGCTCTTCTCTCTCACATTTGGCAGAAATTACTCATTTAAGTCAAAAAGTGCAGAGAGCCTCACACACACAGGGAAGATTTCCCCTAGGCTCTTAGCTCCTGCACAGCACAACTTTCCAGATCTGAGTGGTATCCTGTACTTCAGGAAAAAACTTGGCTACTGCTGGGCTTGGTGCCCATCTCCACCTTTTTTTAGCATACAGTAATGTCACTGAGGAGTATAGCAGTGTGTTCTGAAATGTAGGATGGAAAATTGCACTTCTTGTTGCATATTTTGGTTTTCTCTGGATGTGTGACCAGCCGGTTGTTTTTGACATGGATTTGGGGAAGTCCCATTGAAAAGTTTAGCTGAGTCTAAGCATTCACAGCTATGTAGTCGTGGAGGTAAAGTAAGAACCAAGCTTCACAGGTACAGAATTCTTTATTTTTTCTGGTTTGGCAGCTTTTGTCCATCTTCAAAATCAGAAATCTGTAAATGTGGCAACCAACACAAGCTTCTGGTTTACTGTCAGAAAACCTGTTGGTGTCAAGTGGACCTCAGCTGACCAAGCTGCAGTAAAGTCTGGTACTGGTTTGCCATCCCAAAATCTCAGTTTTAGTTCTAGTCACTTTCAGCCAGCTTTAATAAGTTTGCCCAAAGTCTACCTTCTGAGATTTGCCTACGGTACTCTACTGCAACCCTGTGCTGCCCAGCAAACGTTTTCTGAGCCTTCTTATGGCATCTGGGACTGGAAATTTCAAACTGAACAAACTGGTTGTTCTTAAGCAGCAAAACTTAAATTCAAACCACTCTGAAGTCCTTTCTCCAACTGTTTGGTGCCTTCTCAAGTTGTCTACATGGAGGAAAGTGGGTTCCTGCAGAGGTATGGTTCTAAACCCAGAGATCTAGTCTACATCCATACTGAGGGCTTGCTGTAATGACATTAAAGTAGATTCTGTATTAAACCACTGAGAAGCTGACATTCAAACATCTGCTACTGCTAAGTAAATATTATTAATGAATAAGTAGTTCCTCAAAGACTTGTCAGTGCTTATTCTTTGTACTTTTATCAAACTTCTGTATATTTTTTTTCCCGTTCTTTCCTCCTATGAGAGGAACATATTGTCCTTCCCTGAACTGTGGGTAAGAGAAAAGCTCTGAGGAATCACATTAATAACCTTGCTCCCTGCATTGAACAGACAAGAACTTCTATGTGGTCCACAGTTTTCCCAAGATGATTTTCTATTTGTTTTCCACAATACTATCTGGTGAATAAACAAGACTGTTCCCCACTTCCCATCTCTCACAGCTCGCTGTAGGTGACCAGTCAGCCAGTTGGTGCCAGATTAATGACAGAAAACAGATTTTATTGTCCAAGTCATCTATGAATAATGGGACTCTCTGTTAATTCCCATGAAACCTAACTAATCTTCCAATTGAAATACTGCTTTTGCAATCCAGGCTGTCATGGGGAGCAGATTTTATTTTTTTTTAAGGAGCAAAATAAACCACACACAGAATCTTTTTATTGATGGAGGGAAGGAGGGGGAAGAGCAATTTCACCTCTTTTCTTGAACTCTATTCCACTGAGGCCACTTATATTCCATTGGAAATGTAAAAGCCCAGGGTCAGCCTTTCTTCGCATGATCATGTGGCAGTCTCTGCTTTCTCCTTGTTGTCTTCAGCAACAGCAAATTTAAAACTTAGAGAAGGTGGTATGTATTCTTAGTGAGAGACTATGCAAAACTTACTCAAATGTTGGACTCAAAGTTGGAATTAAGGGTTATATCCTTGGCAAACAGTATAACAAAATAATCTGTACAAATTTCTAAAAAATTACCAAGCCATCAATCCAGTGACCTGCTATTATTTATCTTCATATTATGTATTACTTTTGTGGGATGAAATTATAGATAACTATGTATATAAAAATATACCTTTATGAATATTACCATGTTTCAAGAGTGAATGTTTGAAAGAAAGAAAATGCTGGCCCACTATTAATGCAACTCAGATTTATAGGAAACACTATTTGTTTATATCCCTTTTTTTTCTATACTGTCATCTTTGGGCATTTTGTTTTAATTTAAGGCAAAGTAAAATCATAGTTTCCAACAGGTGTGGGAGGGGGTCTCAGGAAAACTGGTGGAATTGTTAGCCTTTTTTTTTTAAGCATTTTTTGGAGAAGCAAAAATCTTTTTTCAGTGACAGTGGAGTTTATTTGTCTTCCATGAGAATGGTTCTAGCCACAAGGCTATAATGGAGTCCAGCTGTTTTCTCTGAATCCATCCACCAGCAGCACAAGAAGGTGAAGAAGGCAAATGGTGACTGCCTGAGAGGAGAAAGTGGGCAGCAGGGTGAGGGATGGCTGCTTGCCATGGAGGAGACAGGAGCAGGGAAATGCGCTCCCAGAGATGACCAAGGTCAAGCTCAGCTGAAGGCTCAGGTACTACAAAAGACATCAGCAGAATACAAAGAGTTCTTCTAACATGCAAAATCAGTTCATGAGGTTAATATGTGAGATAAATTTATTTTCTATATAATAACCGCAAAGCACATTATTGATAAATTTTTAATCAATCTATTCTTAATGACTGAAGATTTTGTAGAATACTTACATATTTAACAAGCTACAGATAATTAGCTCATAGAGATATACATATACAGCCAATTAGATAGTAATAATTTAAATATAATATAACCATAATTTAGGAAGACTGCTAATTGTCATATAACTTTGTAAGTTATTAGTTTAACTGTCAATGTCATTCATTTATATTTCCCAACACTTCACTGCATATTTTCTATTAAAATAACTATAGGGGAAATTAATCTATAAACAAATGCAATACAATGATCCTTTTATCTTTAGGTTACAACTTGTTGATCCAAACCCAACTCAGTTGTGGCTACAATTTGTTGCTGAAAGACAATACTGGCAGAAGAACAAATGGATCACATGAATAAATTCAGACTAATAATTAGAAGATGGTTTTTAGCCATCTGGAAAAGAAGACAGCCTGCAGAAGGTAGTGGCACCGCCTTCAGAAGAATATTGGAATGGAATGGTTGAATTTTTTTGAAGATGAAGCTTGAGAATCTTCTGCATTAAATTGTTCAGGATAATCATCTGCAACAATGGGGGTGGAGGTAGAAATAAAAAGTCTGTACTGTGGTGTTCATCCCTTTGTGCTTTGTGCAATAGGAAGGAATGTGATGCTAGTCCGTAAGGATGAACATCTGTGTTATGGAGTGCAGATGATGAATGTGGAGGCCAGGAACAGAATGGACATGGATCACTTCTCCCCGCTAAGTGGAGGTGAGCAGTTGCCCGTCCCAGTCCTGCTTTGTTGCAGTTGCAAGGAATTTCCACTGACATCAGTGGAAACAAGAAGACATTAGCCAAGAAGTGGCTTCTAAGAGTGCCTAAATTTAGAGCTGATTTTGAGAGTCCTTTCTAATGCTTATACTGGAACTGCTAGATGCAAATGGCAATTGGATTAACAGAGCTAACAAGAGTCTCTTTAGTCTCTCCTTCCTGAAAGGAAGGCTATATTTCCCAAGATGAGGTCTGGTAGACTGGGGGGCTGTACTGAGTTGAGGGAAGTTGCAATGGTTGGTATTGGCTATTCTGCCCCAAAATGTACTCATTCCTTATTGGTTTTACTGCACGATTCCTTCCTCAAAATGGATTTCAAAAGAGGGCAGGCAAGTTCACGGCAACTCAATCCACTGACAGCTGCTGTTCATTGCCCCGAATACAACTTTTGGCTCAGGAACACTTAACCTGCTGATTAGCAAAATTTAGAGGACAGGCAAGGCATGAATATGCTCACTAGTCATGTACTGTACTGTCTCTAAAGATTCACTAATACTACTTCTCAGAACTGGGGCTATGAAATTGGTAGTCTACAAGCCTCACTCACTATGAAGCCCCTATGTTCATCCCTGCTCTTCAAATAAATTTTTCTCTCTGATTTTTTTTTTTTTTTTTTTTTTCCAAAACAAATAGATTTGAAGAGTTTTGAAGAGTCAGTGTGTCAATTTACATTTTCAAAGCCATAGTTTGTATAACCAAGAACCATAAAGGAATATAGATGATTATTCATCTTCCTCAGGAGCTTTTGCAGGAAACTTCCCAAGAAAAGAATCCAATGGAAAAATCTATTAATATTTTTGTTGTTTATACAACTCATTTGTTCCATGGAATACATTGAGTTGCTAGGAGTTTATGATGTGAACTTTTCTTGTAATTTTGCCATATAAAATTGAGCAGTCCACCATAATCTTAGATATGCTAGGTAATAAGCTCACACTGATTTTAGCAACATCAGCATATTGTAAATCTGAATCTTTTATTTACCAACAATCTTGATTGTTGACTATCATTAGATCACTAAGTATACGTAAAATATTGTGGATAGTACCAATATGATATTTTTAATAACAGTGAAATGCTACTGAATCAGCCACTCTCTTGAACTTCTGCATATCACAGACTATTACTTTTAACTAGAACTTCAAAAAGCTTGTGGTAGGTCAGAATGTTTTTGTTCCTTCTCCCCGTCCCAACTCGTTGAAGCTCCTTAGGTGATAGAAAACAGTGTAATATTTGTTCACACTCTTAAACCATTATTTGCTTCTGTTTTCACCTACTTTCTAGAACGATTTCCTAAATATATATTGCCTTTCCAAGCTAAGAGATATATTTAAACTGATTTGTTCATTAGAAGGGGATGCTTTTTTGGTCAAGAAAGCTCTTTACGTGGAGAACTGCAGTGTGCAACTAAATGCTCTTCTTTACAGCAGCATAAACTTGGAGGGGCAAATCCTGAGAGCAGTCATTTGTTTTCTCTGGGTTAATGGCTTTCAGCTGGATGTCTGTCTGCTGAATAACGACTGTACTGCTACATCAACCAGTCTCTTCCACTGCAAAACATGTGTTCGGTTAATGGCATTGACATATTGGAAGCTGGAATGAGCTTCCCCACTTGAGTTGTTCAAACATGATACATCCTACTAGAATGAAATTAAATAAGGAGATGTGACAAAAGAGGAGGATTCAAGGAAGAGGATCTTGTGTTCTGAAAGTGCAGCATCAAAGACACTTTGGTTTTTGACATCACTTGTGCTGCTCGTTATTTAATCATTCCCAGCCTGAGTATATATTCTCTAAAGGGAAAAATTGTTTCTCAGATTTCAAGTCCTGTGTTTTTGATCTTTAGTATATGCTTGTACAACTGAATGATGTGGAAAAATAATAAACAGTAGAAGGCTTGAAGTACTCTCTAGAAATGCTGAGAGCAAAATTTGAAAAGTACTCAAGCAGCACATAAAATATCATGTCCTTTTCCCATTTAGTCATAGGATTAAGTTATCCAAGTCACAGAGACAATTATAGAAAATATCCTGGGTTTTCTATCGCGGGGATCACACTTGGGTGTAAAATAAGTACCCTGGCTGTACCATAAAGTACACAGGTTTGCAAAATTGCTTTGATTTTTTTGTGATTACAGGTGGGAAAATGCATTGTAAGCAACTAAAAAGGAAACAAATTACCTATAACAATTCAAGGATTGATTTGAATAGTTATTGATTTCATTTTGCCTTTCACCTGCATGAGGGAAGCTGATTATACTTTGAAGACTGAAACTGGTTTGTTTTGATGTGATAGTTTCCATTTAGCCAGGCTAGCTTTTCTAGGTCCCTTTTGTTTCACCCCCATCTGGCAGCCTCCTAGGCAGGCAGAAGTGCTCCAGGTAATGTGAGCAGGGACACTAAGCATGCAAAAAGTGCAAGCAGTAATTGGTGAGATCCCATGTGAAAGTTCATTGGCCTCCCAGAACTGCATTCCAGAAATGACAAAACCCATCCATCTTGTGGGTGCAGACCCTTTGGATTTGCTGACAGTAATAATTCCACCCCTAACTCTCTGGTAACGCATTAGCATTAACACTAATTTTTGCCTCTAGACAGGCTCTGCAGTACAGCATGATGGTTCCTACCCTGTAATTGTAGGATCCTCATTAATCAGAAAGAATATTATGACATTGTGAGCTCACAAGAAAGACAATTCATGACTGACATTATAAAGGCCTAAATTATGCTGGTTTGATGATTTGAGGTGCAATTTTTTTTTCTCTTGTGAAAATAGGATTTAGCAGCTGTATGAAAAAAATCTGTATAATGAAAGTAGGGAGCATTGAGAGGCAAGCAACACCACTTTTATCTAGATGAGACCTTTATTTCAAAAGGAAATTAAAATTTCAAAGCTGGTAGTGTTTTTTTTTTTATTGATAAACCAGAATTTAAATCAGGATCTTGAAGAAGAACTATGTGAGAAGCTCATTGTTGCAGCCCTGTATTTAGTATTTTGCTGCTATTACCCTTTAAAATTACAGAAATTTATAGATTGTTTTGGCCAGCTTCCAAAATGTGCTTTGACATTGTCGTAGTTTGACCTGGGAGGACCTGTTTTTTTTTTAAGAAGTGATGTAAGCTGGAGACGCCTCTGTGAAAGACACATGTTAAAAGACAGAAACCTTGGGAATTTTTTCTCTTTCTCCTTCCAGTCAACAACAGGTAACCAGGCCCGGCCTGGCCTGTGCATAACCGGGCCGGGCTGGGTGGCCCTGCAGGGGGATCGGGCCCCTTCCCCCAGGCCCCCTGCCGGCCCCCACTCCCCCATCGGCTGCAGGGAGAGGGGAGTTACTGCCCAGCTGAGCCAGCCTTACCAACAGCTGGCTGCTTTCCACCCAGCACGGGGCCCGTGGGAGTTGTCCACATTCTATCCAGGCAGGGAGAAGAAGAGAGAGAGAGAGAGAGGCCCCCTCCCCGCCCCCCCCACCCCGGGGTGCTACTACTACTGAGATCCTGGCTGATTCCATCTGCAGTCTGCAGCCTCCAGCCCGGCCAGGGGCAGGGTGACCATTTGCAAACCTGGGCGAGATGTTAACCTTTCAGTACTTCAGTCCTCCCTCGAGTGTGAGAAAATAAAATAGAAGCATGTAAAAGAACAACATAAGTCATCATTGTCAGTGAGAGAAGTTCCAAGTAGTAAAACTGAAAAGATACTTTAAATTTTTGAGCTGAATTCCTCTTGTAAGTGATAGAGAAAAGACTCTTTGTTCTTGTAACACATAAAACTATAGAGAGATAAAAAATTCAAATTAATATCGAGCAAAAGTCTCCATGTTAAAGTAAACAGATGTTAAAGGTGCTGTAATCCCNCAGGGGAGGCAATAAACCGATCCTGAAGTACCCTAACTGAGAGTCTCCCCCTCATTCCGCGGCCATCGCCACTACCGTCAGAGGCCTTAAGGGCAAGGACTCACAAGCCCTCTTCTCCCGTCCATCTGTGCTCGGGGGAAGGGGCTTTGCTGCACGCGTCCACACTTCGAGCTAGCCGGGACGCAAGTGGATGGTGGCACCGTAGAAATTAAGTACCACAAGAAAACTGTTGTTTTCCTCTTGTGGAGAAAATCTCCATTTCCAAAAGAAACTTCTCTCCCTAAGTAAACTGAAGAAAGGCTATTTTAGAAGTAGTAAACTAACTGAAATTTTGAGTTCTGTTCCTTTACATTGTCAGTAAGAAAGACAAAGTTATAAAGTGAAGAAAAGTGTTCTGAATAGTTTTGTTTTGATTCTTTTCTTTCTTTTCCTTGTTAGTTACTATTAATAAAATTTTCTTTATATCCTTTAAGGATTCAGAACCTACTTTACCCTTCTAACCCTACCTCACAACATGAAGTATCTGAGTGACCGACACCCAAAAAAAACCCACCACACTCATTAGTACATTAACCAAGAAATGAGAAAGTTTTAAATTAAGGAAAAATTTAGATTAGCGAGCCAAAACAACTAAAGACATATATGAAATGATTAATACTGAAACACATCTCATAAACTTAATGCAATTGTATATAGACCTATATTCATTAGGAGCCAAAGATTTTAAATTATAAATGAAGAAGAGCAAAAAAAGAAAAATTGTTAAATCCAAGTTTCTTCTTCCACTGAAGGTATGTGGACAAATTCATTCAGTTCCTAAAGTAAATCTGAAGGCTCTTTCAATTAGCATTGCTTTGTGTGAAACCAATCCAATGGGAACCCAACATCCTTTAAAGACAGAGGACTGGAGACTGAGAGGGTGCTGTGGAGGTGGTGGGCCCCAGAGGAGGGTCTCGTCTTCGGTAGCTGTGTGTGATGGGCTCAGTGTGCTCTGACGTGCTGTGATTAACAGGGAAATTCATCAAAACTGTGTTTTTTCTTCAGGGCTTCCTTCCTCTAGAACTGGCTGACTGCAATACTCATGATTCAAGTAACCAATAACTTAAACAAGCATTTAAGATTCTGGGAGAGCCCCCAAAAGTCCCTCCTGAGCTGGGCTCCTCTCACGCACTGGAGTTAAATGACTTACTCCAGGCACTCCTGTCTATCCATAGGTATTCCTCTGAGTGCATTAAAAATTACTCCCTCTTTTCTGGAAAAAATGATAGTTGAGGAGAAACAAGCAAAAAAATTCTTTCTGAGTATTACCCCATCTTTTCCCCAGATGAAATATTCTGCATGCTGCCCCCTTCACCATTGTTTTTGTTTGCTTGAGATTGTGACACATAGAACAGTCAAAATTAGCCATTGAGCCTAACTGATGAGGAAAATAGCAATTTTAGTTAAAAAATAATTCCTGAAATATTTTTGGTGGTGGTGGTACATAAATTATTTTAAACAAGTATGTATACAGCTTCTTTCAGGAATGATTCCAGGATAGTTCAAGAAATTCTTGTTTTCTTCATGGCTCATCCCATGACTTAATGATTCTGTGCTCACTCTGGCACTACCTAGGACACAATATGAGGGGATACCTAAAATTTCAATTTTCTTTAAATTTAAGACTACACTGGGATTCAGGGAAAAATTCACAATGGCATTTTGTCTTCCTATGGCCACAGAGGAGTGATTAAGTAGGAACAGCTTAGCAGTTCCGGAGCAACTTAGATGTGTCCACTTTAGGAGCTTCTGGCTTTGCCCTGACTCCACTTTTGAAGCCAATCTCCCTCAGCCCCTCCCCTGCTGTGTTGGGTTTGCACTGTAGAAGAGCCCCAGAGAGTGAAGACTGAACCTTCCCACAAGCTTCACCCAGAAGCTGAGCTTCCTATACTCAGGGGCCAGAATGGTGTTAAATGGACCTAAACTTTCCCTAAAATTCATGCAGTGGGTATGTCAGGTTTTCAGCGTCAGAGATTTTGGACTGTAAATCTCTTCCTGTGGGGATATGCAGCTTGTATCAAAGATACAAGGTACTATCTACAAAGATACTGCCTTGGATGTTACTTTCCAGTGAAGTCCAGTGGCATGTAGCAGTATGTCAAATCCTGGGTGTCTTTGTAAATATCATTAAGGAAATATACTCAATATCTGATTTTTTTTTTTTTTTATTATATACGACAAGCATTTATTTATATCTCAAATTCTCGCAGTTGTGGTTTTGCTGCCTACAGGGTTGTACCATCTGGAGTGATCTTCAGTCTTGGCCATTTCTTTAGCTTAAACATGTGTTCATTCTTGGGGGAGCGTGCCTGGCCCCGCTGACCACTACGGTGGTCAGCTGTCCCCCGGCTAGCTCTGGGGCAGGGCGATCAGCAAGGGCACCAGCCCGCCATTCAGGGTATCCCATACCAAGAGTGTGGGCAGGCGCCTTGTGGTTCCTTGCCTGGATCTCATGAAGGCAGGCAATGCTGGCAAAGGAAGGAGGACTCACTGATGAGGGTCAATGAGCCGTTTATTGTCCCCTGAGGGGTGGACAAGGTGACAAGGTCCTGCTCCTGCTTGGACTGCCCACCAGAGAGCAGTGTCTGGTATCAACTTAAATACTGGCAAGGTGTGGCTAATAACAACCAATGAGGGTACACTTGTGGGGAGGGGGTACATGAGCGACGCAGGGGCTCCCCTAATCAGAGAAGCGGTGTTGTGGTTTGTGGGGGTTTGTCCAACCACTGTCCCTGCCCTCTGGATCTTTCTAGACCTTTGGGCTGGGATTTTGGGTGGAGACAGACAGGAAAATGAGGGGTATGGGGCTGGTATAGGAGGGGTCTTGGGATTGACACCTAGGGAAACACCTTTTATATGGGGGTACAAAGGATCAAACCATTTAGCATAAATCTGAACATAACAAACTCAACTTGTACAACACAACATCTGCCCCTTTTTGTTTTAAAAAGAAAAGGACAGCTCGACCTAAACTGAGGTGAGCTCAACACGCGGCATAACCTCTGAATTCGGGTCTTCTGGGATGTACAACACAACAGGAGTGCCCCAGAAGTGCACTGCACTTGGGCCATGGGACTTCTGTGCCTGTTTCAGTGATCACATACAGATGGTATGAAAACACAGAGTCCAGCTTGTTCCCATGGTATCAAGACAAAATTACATGGAGTGGAGGATTCCGAGAGGCTAAATAACATGGAGATGTTTCTATTAAGATCTTAGTCGCTGATTTTTTTGTTACATTGGATGTATCCTAGAAATTCATGTATCAGACTCTTACGACAGGCAGCCACAGTTTTTTTCCCGTTCTTATTGGAGGGAACTGCCATGTTTCATCACACTGACGTGGGGTCAAAGAAACATAGGGCAAAAAAATGTTCATATTCAGCTTCACTTTGAAGAGTCTCATGGCAAAAGCCTCTTATTCAAAACTTTATCTAGAAAGGTGGATTTAATGAAGTACCATAGAACCAGCAAAATCCATTTTGAAGTTAGCTTTAAAATCGCAACACGCGTTTATAAGTTTGAAAGATACTTAAAATTAAGTATGTATATATATTTAAAACAATTAAATCTCCAAAATGAAAAATTGTTCTGTCATTGAAAATGATGAATTTTTCCTGTTGCCCCACTCTGCAGACTTGCATAATGTCACTAAGATTGCCCAAATGAAAATTTACAATGATGCAGTTGTGTTGGTTTGGTTTTTTTCTCTGTTAGTGGAGACTGATCTTCTCTGATCTCTTCAAATACATTGTATACTGCTTAATGACCAGTGATGCTTAATGACTGCTTAATGATCAGTATTAGCGATGTCAGAGGGAGATTTGCTGAAGTGCTAATACCATACAAAGAGTGCAAGAATTCAAGCAGGAATGATTCATATTGGTTGGTGGTATCTGCAGCTGTACATGTGTCTGTTCTTCCTACTTGCCCTTCCAAACACTGAAGTTCAAGCTATATTGATAAAACATGGATTTTAATTATCATTTTGTTTTTAGGGATTGTATGTGATCATGCTTTAGTAATATGATTATTTCATTTTATTCAAATACTGTGATGCATAATATTAATTTATTAAAATTAAATTAAATTAAATTAAAATACATTGTATACTAATAAACATGTTAACAATAATCATATGCTTAAAATAATAGCTAATACAACAAAAAGAGAGATAAAAGTAACAATAAAAAACCCACCAGAAAGACAGCCCAACAGTTTTTCTCAGCAGCTGGAAGTTCTCTTCTTCTAGGTCTTATCAGCAGTTGAGAAGTTAATGAAAACTTTTGCAGACTTACTGGTTGCAGGGAAGAAATTACTTCCATTATACACTGAAGAATGAAATCCATTTAATCTCTTTTAACTCCTGACTGGTCAGCAACTTGGATGGGTTGAAGATTTCAATCTATGTACACAGTACAGGTACTGTTCTTGGTTTCATTAAATGTTTCTTCTTTTCAAAAGACTCTGTCTACCTTGCCCAAAATTTAAAATTGGCTTTATGAAAACCACTGCCCTGATAGATATGCATCTGACAGGAAAGGGCATAATTTAACAATAATTTGCAATGATGTAAGTCTAGAAATACTAATGGAGGTAATTACTTGCCAATAGCCCTTATTAAAGCTTTAGCATATCAGTTTTTATAATTAGTCTCTCTGTATGAGGACAGCACCTGGCTCTTCAAATCTTTTTCCAAGAAAGGCACTGAGGTAGGAGTCCAGGTTTCTACAGACTCAGTTTTTTATGCTGTACATGCACATTTTTGAAATCATAGGACAAGTTTTTTCCTTGTTGTTTTTTAGATTTTCAGGTTTGTATGGATCTCCAGGTCATTTAACTAGGCTACATTAGATACCCTAGCCTATTCTTACTTTGTTTTTCTGTCCCAGTTCTTTGTTGTTCCCTGTCACAGTCGGCTTTATGACACAGATTGCAAATACAGCTAATCCTATTAAAAGCTCCATTTATTTGAAAACATGTTCATTGGCAAGGACTTAAAAATATAGAGAGTCCTATCAGAACTCTGTGAAGTCCTTGCAAAGATTTTTTTCTCATTGGTCTATCATTAAAACAAAAGAGATCTAATTGAAGAGATTTTTGGATAATTCAACCAAAAGAGCAGATAAATTTTTGAAAATAGTTTTGTTTTTTAAGCTCTATGAAGGCCAATATCTGGCAACAGCAACTGGACAGATGGGTCAAGCTTGACTGGCCTGTTCATCACACTAAAGCAATACAGAAATATTCAAACTCTTCTCCTTTCAGCACAAGAATGGGTTCCTATATTTTTACAACTCAGCAGACTTGTGGAGTTTCTTTGCAAATCCAGACTCCTCCATTGTGCATTTTATCTTTCCACAGCATTGCTAAGGACAAGAATATTATTAATTTTCTTGTCCTTAACAATGACAGAATTGCCAGTGAATTTAGAATAAAACATTGCAATACAGATCTGGCTTGCAGAAACCTGCGTTAGAAGCACTGTGGGACAATCACAGTCTTTTAGCTACATAATTACTGCTCCAGAAGCTTCATCATCTTGTTAACAATTTCTATTTTCCTTCTATTGCAAACATATATTCTTTGATGTGATAAATGTATTTTATGAAATTTCATAATGGAGATGGCACTTCATCATGCAATAAAAGGTTTGGTAATATCAGGTCTTGCTGAAATAGCTAATTGTGTTGCATTATCGTATTACATTAACAGCACTTAGGAATTTAAATAAAAAACTCTTGTCCATACAGCAGTGGCTGTTATTCAGAATTAGTGTGGTGTCAGCTGGAATGCCTATTTAAATGGTTGAGCATAAATAATTTCATTATCTTTTCTTTGTTTCCCTCCCCCTTCTCTGATGTGACCTGGGTAGTGTTATGAAAGAATGGATTCCAGATCTGTCCTTCTGCTGCAGTTTGGAAAAGGAGTAAGATAGAAATGTTTTTCCATGCTTTCAATTTAAGTTTTACTTCCAGATTGCCAATCTGGAAGCACATCACTTTTACTGATGTAGTCTTATCTAAAAGGTAAAATTTAAATTACTGCTCCCAAATTTGTGTTTCTTTCTTTCATTCCTATTCTAAGTGCAAAGTATTTTAAATTAGAAATGTTTTGCATGAACCACCCCCTCCCCCTGCTTTCCTCCCCAATTTTTTAAAAATTTAACTCTATTTTGGAACAATGATATATAGAAAAAAAACTTACATAATGACATCCAAGCTCAGTGGTAGGGATAAAAATATAGTCATTTTGAAGTTCTGAAACTCATAAAATTGCCACATCTAGTTTATTCTGCATTCCCCAGAGCATTAAGCAGTTTAGCACAAATCTAATTTCCCACCAAACAGCTCAAGGCAGTTAGGGCTCAGTTTGGTTCCAAAGAATTAAACACACTGTTATAAATTGTGATATTTGGTGTAACTCTGTAGATAAACCCATTTTCCAATATAAGTGTACCAAGCATGAAAAAATAAGAGGCTGCTGTTTTATGAGGGGTGATTACAATGGAAATAAAGGTGAAATTAAAGGAAAATTTGCTTCAAGGCTAATTAATAACAACTAGTAGGAAAGAAAGGACTTGTAAAGCTCAGTGAATAAAGGATAAATCAAAGGAATTCACAGGTAAAGCATATTCAATGTCCTAACCATTGTGAGCTGTAAATCTTACCACAGAGATGTGGCAGACTATGAGTCTGAAATTTTCATGTCACAGTGGTGTGGAGTGAAATGGATTTTCTGGGCCCCCTAATCTGCCACTACGTAAAGTCAGGAAAGGGGCTGTGGTAGTTGTGATTTAGTGTATTAGTCTGGACAAAAGAGGATATGTGAGCTGGGAAACTCAGTTCTGCAGTTCTGCTTCATATGCAACATAAAAAAGTATTAGGGAGTCTGGAATCTGACTCAAATCGTACAGAATGTATGGCCAGAGAGACAAGAATTTTAATTTTCTAAACTCAAAGACAAAATGAGCCTGGGAGACCAGCGTGAGTAACATGAACATTGAAATGGATGTTTGTCTCCAAACTGCATCCCCTGTACCCTTTAGGAGAGGGGAGAATAGTGAGAATAACACACTAGTATATGATAAGAAGCTACTGTATGTATTATATAGGTCACAAGTAACTGTAGCCAGCTTCACAGATACTTTCAAACCTATATTTCAGAAGGNNNCAAACCTATATTTCAGAAGGAAAAGTTGAAAAAAAATCCTAAACTTGAAAACTAAAACTACAATTGCAACTTAGAAATGCCTTTGAGAGGTTGAGGAGAGTTTCACCACTGACTTATTAAAACCAGGCTTTTACACTTACTGTTTATAATTAAAACACCCTTTCACATTTCTGAGCTCTCTGTCTGAGAAGAATAAGCAGAGGGATTTTGGCTGTGGGACCCAGGGACCTCCAAAAGTCAAATGCTGCTGACTGCCAGGGTGCCCTTTTACAAGGTTACCTATGGGGGAGCTTTCTTCCTCTTGTTCCTCACTTAGGGATGCCTCTGGTAAGCTCTGCTGGAGAAAGCTGTTTCATGACCTTCTATAACACACCTGTTTCTTCCCAATGACAGCCTGATATTTCTAGATTTGCTGAAGGTGTATCTTCTTTTTCCTAGAGGAAATGTGTGCTTCACAGCAATAGGATACAGATTAAGAGTATCCTGCCTGTCTGAGGGAGGAGAAACCATCCTAATCTCAAGAGATTTGGAGATGGCCTTAAAGAGTGATTGTACGTATCTACAATTTTATTTATATTACACCAATCCCTTGATATCAGAGCTGAACTGTGCTGGACATGGGAGGAGATCATTTTCCTCTGAAGCTCCTAACTCAGGAAGGATGGACAAGAAGGGAGAATGTCCCTGGGGTGGTATTACATGCCAGTGATGGGGCTGACAACTGAATCTTGTGCTGTAAACTTCCAGGTTTAGTTCCTGAGTTCACTCCTGTGCCTGCAGTGAAACTCTCCATGCTGCTTTTATCCCTTGCAGGTTTAGGCCAGTTTTCAGCAGGTCTCATGTTTTTTGGCACATGGGTAAAATCCCCTGCAGTGCTGAAAGGCATATTGAGACAGAGAGACCATCAAAATCCCAGTGTTTGAATGTAAAAGTACGTCAAATGTATGTTGGATGCTTTGCAAAAGGGGAAGTTTTGCAGATCCTGTGGGTCATGCTATGTTCTTTGGACGCATTCTTGTTCTGTAATTGTTTTTCCCCTGAGTTGCTTCCTTTCCTGTGCTGTTCTTCCTTAGTTAACCTGAGATGTCTAATGCAATTTCATGGACTTCATTAATCTGACAGGCAGGGAATGCAGAGTTCTGATTTTTACTATACATTTCATGTTCCTAATGAATCCAGTGTGCTTCAGCTTAATGGAGCTGAATTACTAATATTAACCACAGTAAGCAGCACTGCTAGCACCTTTCATTGCTGCTGCTGCTCCAGTGTCAAACTCCCTTATGGACCAGATGGCAATGATGCATATACTTCTACACCATGCAGAGCAGTCAGATAGAGAGCTCTTTTTGGGGTATGTCAAGTGGAAGGTCACTGATATTAGGTCTTTGGACTTTATTTCAATTTGTACAGGAGTTTTCAATGACAGTGTTCTAGATTTTGTATCAGAAGTGACCTGTCACAGAGAAAGAGAAAGTCAAGATTTTGATGGACACAGATGGAGCCAAGCTAATAATTAGTTTCCTGTTCCTTAATGTTTTTTTTTTCCTTCACTTCCTTCTAGAAATTTTTCTCATAAGCTAATACTTCATAGAAGAGAACCTCTGTGTTGTACTGGAATATATGCTGTCAAATGTCAAAGAAAATACATATAAATCCCATTTTAAAACTATCCCAGGATGTCATCTAAAGTATTCACTGTACAGATTGTCATTGTTGGTGTCTTTGTATTTTTTCTCAGTCTTGACCTTTGGTAGGAACAAAAAAACTAGTTGAAGGCTGAATTCTGCTCTTTGCTGGTTCATAAAGCTAGAGAAGTGGTGAATCTTTCATTAAAAGAAACTTTTATCTTCTTAGTGATGCATTTTCTAAGTTATTTTTGACAACTATTATGTTGAAATGTCAATGTCTAATCCATGCTTCTACTATGCAGGCAGAAAAAAAAAAATAGTGTCAGACTGTCTGATCTCCAAATATTTTGCTTATAGTCAGAATTGAACAGCCCAATTTCTCCTGAGTCCTTGCACTTCTAGGCTTTTACCAGTCAAGTGCCTCTGAGGTCTTGAAACAGCAATGAAACCCAGGTGCTATTTAGGGAATCTTATCCTTACCCCAGTTACATGCCAATGAATGTAAGAATTTCTGAATGCTGCCAAGGAGGAACCGTGCTAGGGTGGGGATAGGTGTGCTTGGGCTGGAAGGATGCTGAGCAGCCAGATCCAGCCAGGCACAGTCAATGGGAAATTTCTGAGTTTGAAGGGAAGGTGTCTGCTTCCAACCTCTTAGAGTAATGAATTAAGTAATGAATTAAGGCACTTGGGAATGGCTTAGTGCTCAGACCCCTTATTGCCAATGTGTATTACAGCTAATTTTTCTTTAAACTGGGCTTCCTGCTAGTAGTGCTACATGCTTGAGGATAAACCATGGTTGCATTTTGCTGCCTGCAGCCTAGATGAAAAGCCTTTTCTTTAGATGTCTGGTTACCTTGCTGAAGGTAGCCTTGCGTCTGTAAAGAGCTATGACTACAAAGAAATGACAGAGGACATTTGTTTTAAATGCATCATTGTGAATGTAACAAGGTGTTATAGGTAATAATTTGATAAGCCAATTATGATCAATAAGTATAAAAATTTATTAAAAAAAAACAATTAACAATTTAAAACTGTGATCAAAAGTACAATCACGGCAGCCACAATCACAG
>WEZZ01025119.1:0-67174 GCA_013400585.1 Chloropsis cyanopogon | reverse complement strand
GAAACTGTTTCTCCTGGCTGGAGTTATCCTTTGTGTGTCTCTTGATGAGGGATAAGACCCATCTCTGCTACCTGCATTCCAGGGGCTGAGCTGGCTCTTTGGTTTTTTTTTAATTTTTATCTCAAATACAACAATATATACACTCATATAGCACAGTTTATCATTTAATATTACACACACAGTTAATATTCCACAAATTATTGACCTATATTCATCACACAAGGTAAAGAAATCTGAACAGAGACTCTGCTAAAACCGGGAGTCTGTTGTTTATGGTGTTAGAATAAAAACTTTGTCTCTTTCTTTCTGGAATGAGGTGGCCTTCTGAAAAGTAATTGTACAGGGTGGAAAGTGAGAAGAGGGGATCTTTCAAGGTGCTAATGTTCTCTGCATATATAGAGTACTCTGCAGAAAATAAATCTATCAGGTTAGCACACAATAGGCTCTTTGCCCTTTCCATTCAAAAGATCAGGCGTGACACAACAACAATAATAATAATAAAAAAGCCTTTTGGAAACTCTCTTGAATTGCTAACTTTTTTTTATTAGCTATACTTAGATCTAAGTAGTTTAAATCTCCCTCAGGGACCACTGCTTTATTCCACTTGATTAACCGTGCTTTGTGCTTGCCTCCAAACCATTCTTTTTTTAAAGAAGATATTACACATTTCTGCTTAATAATATACTGCATATGTTTTTACAGTAGATAGTATTAACTGGCCACAGTGCCAGCGGCATTTTTTAACAGCCCCTCTCCTGTGTTGGCTCTCTTTCCCTAGCAGGTAAATTTATAATTTCTACCACTCTGACATTTCCAGCTCTGCTTCCCAGAACCAGCTTCTTTCTCTCAGTAGATTAGTTTGCATTCTTTAGGATTAAAAAGGTTTAGAAAGCAACAGGGAGTTGGCAGGAAGAGCATGAGTTTTTAGAAATGTCAAAAAGTGTCAAACTGGCAGTCATGTGGGGGACAGAAGCACTTTTCAATCAGTCTGTGCCAGAAATAGCATCACTAAGAAAGGACCAGGGGGCACCACAGAGATGGTAATAAAACTTTCTTCTGTTCTAAACTGAGAAGGGAGAGAGATTTTCTCACTCCTTGAGGCAACCAAGGCCCAATAAATCAAGCAGCGGGGCTTACAATGTAATAAATAGCCAAACGTACTAAAATAGCTCTATAGGGGTGTCTAGAGGGGAGGACAGATATAACAGGATAAGATGGCTCTTAGGTGCATGTTTATTTCATTGTGTTTCTTTTTACTGTCCTACCTTTCTATTTTCCTCTGCCTTTTTTTTTTTTTTTTTGGCTCTCCTCCTTTTAGAAAGCATGTGAGGATTACTCATAATGTTATAAAATATAATATGTGCCTCCTGTGGCAAAGATTAACACTAGTGCTGCTGCTTGGTGTGGGGCAACAAACAGCAGCAGTATCTTGACAGGCCTCAGAGTTAATCTCTTTGCACTTAGGCTTCAAGTATAAATAATTTGTAGTGGTGAATTACATCTCCTGCCTCTCCTGTGCAATATGTGTGTTGGTTGTGGCTCTTTTGTAGGTGCTAAACTGTGCACGGAATAGCTTATAGTTCAGCATCAGTGTGGCTTGGTGAGAAAGAGAGAGAAGGGAAGAAAATCAGTGAAGGAGCCGTGAAGGTCTCTAGAAAGTCAAATGGAAATCTAGGTTTTGCACTGAGGCTAAACCAGATTCTTTGCTTTTCTGGACCTGATTCCTCACAGCTCGGATGGCAAAAGGCCATTTCTGTCTGACAGTCTGATAATTCTACCAATAATTTTCCTTCTTCACTCACTTTTACACACTCCAGCACTCTATGAGTTTATCCTCTGCCTGGTGAAAGTCCCGTTATAGTAGAGAGTGATGCAACCCTCATATGCATTTTGAGGGCAAAGTCTTGTTCATATTTAATCTCTAATTTGGAGTCACCTACTCCAGGGATCTGGCAGAAGACCTGCCTTAAAATTTTTGCTCTGAAAGCAGTCCTCATTTTTTGTTTTTTGAAAACATTACAACTCTGTCCAGGTTTTACAGTGGTTTTATTCTGGGTGAGAGCCATCTGTTCTCAGCATATTGTTGCAGTCTGATAAAGGTTTGGAAATAGTTTGCTTCAAATGTTATCATCTATAGTGTCTTATTCAGATAGGAGTGTGATTTCTCACTCATGTTGGAATAGAAACTGTTGCTTGACTGGTTGATTTAGGGGAAGCTTGAATATTAGACTGTGGACTTTTATTATGTCTTTCCAGGGGAAAAGTCTGATAGCTGTCAGTGAAAATGTCATGACTTTCAGACATTTTCTTTGGCCAGAAGGTAGTTGGTACTCACAGATATTTTTCTACAATATCATAGCGACACTGCCTTAAATGCTCAACTTAACAAAATGCAGTGACAAGCCCTGCAAAGATCTACATAACTGCATAATCTTCTCATAAAGTTAATAGGTACTAGGCTAAAGGCATGAGGCTAAATCTTTATAACCTCTTCCAGGATCAGAGCACAAGACTGATTCCAGATATTTAAAAAAAAAAAAAAAAAAAGCATAAGAGCACTCTTGTCCCCAGAATCTTATTGAGCTTGAGAAAAGAGGAATGAAACAGAAAAAGAATATTTTCTTAGAGGACCGATTATCCAAGTGCAAACCAAAAGAAACACCTCTCTAAAACATCAGTCTCTGCATGGTTCAGACCTGTGAATGATCGAGTCAGTCAGTGGGAGTCCATAATTCAAGAGCAGAAGGCTGCTGAATGGCTTCACTTTGATCCAGGTTACAGGAAGTTCTGGAAGACTGGAGGAAGTCCTGGAAGACTTTAAGTCTCAAGGTTGGTGAGTGTTGTGGTTTAACCCCAGTCAGCAACTATAATCACGCAGCTGCTCACTCACTCACCACCTGGTGGGAGGGAGGAGAGAAATGAAAGAGTAAAAGTGAGGAAACTCCTGGGTTGAGATAAAGACACTCTAATAGGTAAACAAAAGCCATGAAGACAAGCAAGCTAAACAAGATATAATTCACTGCTTCCCATGGATGGGCAGATGTTGTGTCAATCCCTGGGAAGCAGGGCTCCATCACGTGGAACTGTGATTTGGGAAGACAAACACTGTGCCTCTGAACATCCTCACTGCCTCCTTCTCCTCTCAGCTTTATATACTGGAATGATGACATATAGTATGGGATATCCCTTTGGTCAGCTGGGGTCAGTTGTCCTGCCTGTGTCCCTTCCCAGCTCCTTGCACATGCCCAACCTCCTCACTGGAGGAGCAGTAGGAGAAGCAGAAAGGGTGTTGAAGCTGCGTAAGTGCTGCTCAGCAATAATGAAAACTTCCCTGTCTTATCAACACTGTTTCCAGTGCAGATCCAAAGCCCCATACAAGCTGCTATGGAGAAAATTAACATTCTCACAGTCAAAATCAACACAATGAGCCCTGGATAGTAATTAAGAAACCACTTTAAATGTTTTATTTTTCCATCAGTTCTCAGACAATTTAGCAAACTACATTTTACAGTATCATCTTTAGGTCTTTCAGCATATTTAGGAAAATATGCCAAATGTCTACATCATAAGATAACCATGTGTCTAGGACTCCCTGTGGAGGAACAGATTTGATGTGCCATGAGTTGAAGCAGAGCTCTCAAATATGCACTTCAAATACCCAGACCTTTTACTTTCCTCTGTAGCTTTAATTCAATAGCTTCAAAACTAACCCCTTCCTGACTTCACACACTGGGATGCCATCCTTTCGTTCCCTTTCCCACACAGGTACTTTTTTCTGGGCTTTCCCATCTACCCCTGCAGTGAGCCATTGAATTGAGGAGACAGGCCACCAGGAAGTGGTGTGGATGGGATGGTTTTACAAGATTATAGTGTCCTCATGTGATATGACATAGAGCTCACCAAGACTATGCCTCTCTCCTGGGATATTCTCTTCCTCCAGTGCTGGGATAAGACATATGAATCACAAAGCTTTGTGCAAGTAAAGCTGGTAGCTACTGCACATTGCATTTTGTTGTCTCTTGGTCTGCTT
Source organism: Chloropsis cyanopogon (assembly GCA_013400585.1). Classification (NCBI taxonomy): domain Eukaryota; kingdom Metazoa; phylum Chordata; class Aves; order Passeriformes; family Irenidae; genus Chloropsis; species Chloropsis cyanopogon. The sequence continues at coordinate 63,144 of WEZZ01025119.1, read as the reverse complement.
TTTATTCCTGACTGTTGCAGAGTGATCTAAAACTGTACGAACCAGCTATAGGTCAGAAAAGAGCTGTTTTGTGTGTGGAAAGGGTTCTTTTTTTCCCCATGGAAGTGGTCTGTGTAGGGAAGCTGCATTTCAGTGCTACCTTTGTCAGACAGCAGACTGTGTTTCCAAGGGTTGGGGTCTCCTGTGACAATTCATACACAAGGCTCCGATCACTGTCATGTTTATAATTTGATCCCTAGTAAAATCTGGACTGATTGCTCCATATATTTTCTCTGAAGTGATAATGTTCAGGCGTTAGCAGAATCTGATGCAGTCTCACTGAACCATCCATAAGCTGCTCCTACACAGGCTGTAACCTGGCTGTAGTGCAGGCTTCCCTATGGGAAACAAGCACTTTTGCTGTATGCCATGTACCACTCAGCTTGCAGACTGCCCCCTTAATTTCAGAGTGGCACGATACTCCCGGCGTTACCTGGAAAACTCGAACAGAAAGGTGCCCCGACACCTTGCCGTATGTATGTGTGTGCCCCTGCGCAGATGCACCTCACTAGATGGCAGCAGCACCCCAGCTTTATGAAGTAGCCTCTGGGCATCCTTCCCCTCCCCCATACTGCTCCTGACTACAGCAGCAATGTAACAAAAAAAAAAAAAAAGAAAAAAAAAAGAAAAGAATAATCCAATAAAATCCTTCTGCTGTACATAGCTCAAATGGAAAAGCTGTGTTATGTTGAATTCTGTGCCGCTTCATCATATCTCTTTGTCATGCCTATATATATACACATATATAGGTATCCATGAGTGAATGTAAATGTATGTGTGTGCATGTGTGTATGTTTATATCTAGGCTTTTCTTATAATAAGGAACCTTATAGCCAGGGCTGACTTCCCTAGAGTCACAAGAAAGGGGAGTCAGAGCTGGGATGGGGCACCTTGTGGGAGTTGTCTCCCCAGTGGTGTTCCCCAGGGTTCTTTGTCACATACTACAGCACTGCAGAGCAGCAGCTATGGCTGACTCTCTCCTCTCCCACAAATCTGAAGGAACCAGTCAGCCAGGAATGGGGCTCGCTGCCTGCTCTGCTGATGACACCAAGCGGTAGCAACACCTGGTAAAGGAAAACAACTTACTTGGAAGATGCTAAAATTTGGCAGTGATTTTCTTCCTCAGAAACCCCCAGCCAGTTTCCTGGACCAGTTCACAGGCTGTCACAGCTGCAGCCAACTTCTGCTATTTTAGGATGGCTCAGCTAGTTAATAAATATTGTGCCATACATTTAATTGAGCCCAGGATTAAACATCACATCAGTGTAAGAGAATGTCACTTTTCCTGCCAGCTGCTGGCTGTGTCCTCATCATCTCTGTGGACAGTTGCCTATGGTGAGTGTGATGCCCTGAACTTTCTGCAGCACAAAAGCATAGGAGTGAAAATGTCAGGGCAAACACAGAGGCTTGAAAGAAAAATGTTCTTCGGTGTGCTTGGCACAGGCAGTACAAGGGCTGGAGGTTAAGCTTGGCAGGAAGGAAAGACAGCAAAATAATTCCTCTAAACAAGTATATTGGCCTCTCTAGTTCAATATAGATAAAAATTGTAACTTTGGACAACTTCAGCTTTCAAGGTTGCATGTAGCCCTCTACTCATGTGTGCCTGTAAGTCTAATAAGTTTTACCACAGTAGTTACCTATGTGCTGCAAAAGACTATCTGAAGCTAAGGAGGTGTAGTGCTGGGCTGGGCCAGTGAATCAGGGTTGTTTCCAATCTTTAACTTAGCACTAAGCCATCCAAGATCTGCCAATCCAGCTTGTGTGAAGCCCAAACCAAACAAGAAAAGGGCAATAGCCTGGAGAGTACCACCACACAAAGAAAGAAATTGTGGAGGTTTGTAGTCCAGCTGGCCTCTTTTAGAGTAAAGATCCATCGGAACACTTGCGCTTGGAGGAATCCCTAGTCTGGGCGAAGCTGACAATGCTGTGCTGAGGGGCCAGGCTCCCTCACTGCCTTAAGTGCCACTGCCCATACTGACCTGCTGCTTGGCAGCAGTACCCGGCAGCTGCATCAGGGAATTGTGTTTCCCCAGTGCCCCTCAGGGCTCAAATCCACTGGTTTTATATTTGGCTGGGACTAATTAATTTAATTTGGTAGCTGCAGTAGTGACAGTGCACTTTTATTTGTCTGGGTACAGGCATAGAGAAGCATAAAGCCCTTTTTCATAATGTAAAGGTATTGTGCATTGTATTTTCATAATGTAAAGGTATTGTCTCCAACATCACTCATCTTCAAGGCCTCTGTTAGGCTGTTCAGCTGAACATACCTTCTATCCTCAGAAGACAAGGTGCATGATACTCACTGGTGTTTAAACTAGCTTATTTAAAGGTCAGAACTAAAGAACTGCATTCATGCTTGTTCACCATGTGTTAGAAAATTAAATATACTTTACATCCACTGTCCATGGGCTCTGTGTCTACTGAAAGCATAACCACCAGTGAAAGAGCAGTGGTATTATAGCTAAAACTGTACTTGCATTTGTATAGTATGACATTCCAGCTGAGGTGAAGAAGGTCAAGTTGCTGGAAACGTTGATTATAATTTTTGAAGATCAATTCCAAATTAGCATGTTTTGTAAGTATCTTTCAATATCAAATGTTAACTTATGGTTTAAAAGTAGTGTACTGTTGGTTATGACTTAAAATTTATCTTTGACTAAAATGTCTGTAATATCTGAGATATTTTCAGATTCTCTGACAATCAGATTGATTTTGTGTGATTCTTTCGTGAAACATTTGCTTCATGAAAGCTCCACAAAGCATTTGTTTTGGTAATTGAATATAGCGTACCTTAAATATACTTTCCAATTTTAGGTTGGGAAAAATGCTTGTTTCTGATAGGGTGCCCCAACACATGATGAATGGTATAATGTTCCTATCCAAGACAGCAATTAGCTTAAGAACTATGCTGATAATTATGTCACATTTTATCATCACTTAATGATTCAATGTCTACCTGAAGTCTACCTGTTGCTACCAAGAGATGCACTTGTACCATACAATGGAGACGTTTGTTCTCTTATAGGAAGCAGAGCCTAGAAAAGTGAATTAATATATTTGCTCTTATCAAAAGATCCTGCATATAGAAATGGTTAAACACTTGCTAAAATGTCCACAAATCTGAAAAAAAGTACAGATCACTAAATCTTGGGGCCATTAACTTCCCTACCTAGAATTAGCTCTTGGTTATCCAGCATTGTCCTGAGTGTTTGTAGAAGTTTAAGGATTATCTACTGCCCCTTAATTAATCCAAATGGCACTTTACTAGCTGAGACAGTGTTTCTTCTTGTGCTTGGACAAAGCTCTCTATTGTGTATAAGAATGTGTGGTTTCTCTCACGATTTCACTTTGAATTTCCCAGTGAAGAAGCTGGGACACATGGTCTGTGTTGATAGGCACTGGAAAAAGCAGAGAAGCCTCTCCTGGCAACTTGTGCTGCTGATACGAAAATGGCAAGGAATCCTGGAAACTCTCCCAAAACTTCTTGTTCATAGATTATAACAACATGGGGATTCCTACAGTCCTGGGCTGTGTCTCTGTCACTTGTCCTCTGCCAGAAAGCACTGGTTAGTGTCTCACTAACCAGTCTTTCCATATGTTGGCCCTTGATGATTTTATGCTTCAAAAGACTTTAGCAGGTTGGTAGGAAACACATCCCAGCTGCTAAGACACTCCAAAACTGTCTTGGTTTCTAGGTGCCAAAAGTATTCTTCTGTAACTGTGCATTATATTAAGATGTTTTCTTTGGCACTTCTGGGAAAGAAAGGTGCCTTGTGCTCATAGCATTCCTTGAAATCTTGCTCAAAATCTGAAACAGTTCTTGGTTGGTTTTTTGGTTTTTTTTTGGTTTTTTGGTTGGTTGGTTGGTTGGTTGGTATATTTTTGTTTGGGTTTTTTTTTTTTTTTGTTTGTTTGAGAAAAAAAAAAAGGTTCAACAAGTGCATCAGAGAAGTAAGTTCCTGATTATAAGTTTGGAAACTCAGCTATAAGTGAACACTCTTAGTAGCAGGAGGATGAAGACTTAGCAAGTGCCTCATGAATCTCCTGTTCTTGCTGACTCCAAGCAGTCTTGCTGACTGCTTCAGGACCTCTCCCAGCTGCAGGTGTTGAAGAGACACCACTGCACTGCTGGTCTCCAGGGCTGCCTCTTCTTGGGAACACCTCTACTTCAAATGTGCTTTCTCAATTATGACACAAATTTCAAAGCTAAAAGCCAAATTCCCCTAGAATCGTGTTGCTCAGCTTTGAGGGCTTTCTGCAGATGCAATTTGTTTAAAGGTGCTCCTCTTTCTCTGCTCCATGAAGGATGTCATCTGAGATGTAATCTTGTGAGGAGGAGAGCATGGAAGTGTGGCTGAGAGGTGAAGGTGGCATCACAAGCTTACTGGAAGCCATAGGCAACTTGAGGAAAAGCAGGGAGTCAAATTTCTAATACCCAATTCTAGTTATGTAAAGACAAACAAAACCAAGCATTAGAATAGAAAGCCAGAGTTTGTTTAGCAAAGACAGAATGGCAGTAAAGAGGGAAATGACATGTGAATAAAAAGTTGCCTATACCAAAACAGTCTAAGAGGTGAGGAAAAATAGTCCTCTTGATATCCTCAAGGTGATAAAAAAAAAAAAAAAAGAAAAGAGAGGTTTTACTGAGTAGTTGTCTACCACAAATCTATAATAAAACAAAGAAATTTCTATCACACCAGAAGGATCAGATGGATGCATATTTAATCTAGAAAAGTTATTCAACCACTCACTTTTAAGAGGGATCTTTACCTGTCAGGGATTGACTGCAGTTGAACAATAGGGACTGCTCAAAATTTTATCAGACTGTGTTGGGATACACTATTTTTTATGGATGAAAAACAAAGGAATTAGTGGGGAACTCTATCAAATTTGATTCTGACAAGGAAGTCTTGCAAAGAAGGTGAAGGAGAAAAGCAGCCACTAGGAAAGAACAGTTAAAGAAAATCAGTTCCAAGTAAGAAGACTTCAGTAAGTTGAGGAGTTTGATTTCTATTAGTTTTTGGGAAAACTCTCTAACAGTGAGGTAGAGGTAGAGTGTTAAGGAGGAGTGTGAAGTGTCCATTTCTGGGAGGTTTGAATGAATAGAAAGCTGGGTTAAGGGGCTGGCAATACTGTATTGGAGCAGAGGTTGTCCGCTTGTGGTACTTTCTGCGCCTCTTCTTGATCTGATGATAAAGAGATCAGGTAAAGAAGTTACTGAGTTTATAAAGTAAGTCATATCCCCACTTATGCCTAATTGCCTATGATGATATTCTGTATTCCCAGGAATATAACTATCTGCTTTCTAAAATGCTTGGAATCATGAAATTACATGAAAAACACCATTAGCATGCAAGTTGCTCCCTCACTATAAACACCATTTAAAAAAGTAGAAAAGATGCCAACATTTTATGTGATACCCCTAAACTGTTTTTTCTTCCCCCACTGTACTCACCAACTGTTGTTTTTCAGACCACATTTGATAAAGAGACAAGTCTATATTAATATATTTGTATTTAGGGAAGGAATGTTCAAGCAGTTGAAGAAAAATGCACAGCACACTAAGAGAACACCATAAAAGGTGGCCCAGAATAGTATGGAAATGCCTGACAAATGTGAGCCTGCTAACATGGAAGGACACTTTTAATGCATTATTTATAGCTATTGCTTTACCACCACAAGTCATTGAGATCAAGGTCACCCAGTGGACTTCTGGGCAATGGGTCAAGACTTGAGAAGCAATATTGATAACAGCAGCTGTCAGTTTCTTGGATACAGCTGGTATTTTTCTAAGCAGAAGAGTTTTCTAACTTCTCATGAACAATGGAAATCTGTTTGCTGTGAAACTGCTCATATCTGTCTTGGTCACAACTCATTAACGGTGGTCAGTCCCAGGCTCAGTGTAACTGCTCTCTCTCCTCCCTGCATCTTCCTGTAAATCAGCAAAGTAAATGCATCTAATAAAAAAATTCTAGGTGGGGTTGTATTTTTTTGGGGTTTTTTTATGTTTCTCAGACCCTGGTTTTGCTCTTTGCCTGTCTCTGCCAGGCAAATGTTCTAATATATTAAATTCCCAATGCTGAACACTTTCAGTGTGCTGGGAACAATAATAATAAAATGTATGCTGTGACTGAGGAATACATAAACAGTCTTTGTGACTCTCTGCATAAGATTTCTCTGTCTGTTTTAAAGGTTTCTAGCTTCTTTATAACCTGTTCTTCATGATTTTCACGAATTGTGAAGTTTTGTTTTGGCCTAGTGGCATTTTTTGGGGGGTTGGGGTTTTTAGTTTCATATGGGGTTTGATTTTTCCTAAATTCTATTAAGCGTAATTCCTTCTAAGGGGAAGTTGGAAGGAAAAGCCATTTTAATCTCTTTAGTTAAATCACATTCTCATTTAGCAATCTAAGTTGCATCTCAAGGTGAGCTGTGAGATTTTCTCCAAAAATGCTTTTGCCTGACAAGTACTTCTGAATTCCTGTAGAAGTTTTCCTCAGTCTTCTTGACAGGAGATTTTCCCCTGACCTACTCCAATTCCTTCAAGTATTGTTTCCTATTGCCTGTCTGCTTCATTAGTTTACAGTTCAAACCCTTGGCAAACTGTTGATGGAAGGCTTGATTAGCATTTTATTAAATTCTTTTTTGTTTGTTTGGTTTTTTCCCCTCTGTACTTTTATCTTAGTTACATTTTCAGTGGCATTAAACTAACCATATTTATATGTTCGTCTCATATTGGATCATGCACCTTCCATTCCAGAACAATCTTTTATTTACATATATAATGATCTTCATTGAAAAAAATGAGAAGCCAATCCAAGTGACCTCTTTTCAAGAAGTGACTTGTGTATATAGATAGTATTAACTTTTTTTCTGAGTGACCAGACTGCAAACTAGCTCTCAACATCTAATTGAAGAAAGAAAAAAATCTTGAAAATAAATTACCTCTTTTAATCCCCATATTTCTTTAAAAGACTTTGGAAGGACTTCTTTCAAAGTAAGAAATAATCCCTAAGAGCAACCAGACTGAGGTGAAAATTGGTAGATTCTCTCTGTACTAACTTTAATCACTTGGAAAAAACTACAAGATTATACAAAGAAAGCTGAAAACTGGGCACTGCATCTGCCAGAATTATGGAGTTTCCATTAACTGCCAGCCATTGTGGCATATTTTGCTCCTAGTGATGGTGGTGTAAATTATTTGTATTGAAATTGAAGGAGTTGCACTGAAATTAATCTAGCATAATCCAGTGCAGACTTCATCTCCTTCCTTTTCCAAAGCAATTTGGTTCGCATTATGTATGTACAATAATTATTTTAATTAAGATGAAATTGGCCATTTATCCTTGCAAGGATTTGGGATTTGAAGACTTTTAGTCCAATTTTCAGGAAGATTTCTGTTTATATGGAAAAACCACTTGCAAAAATAAGCTAGGGCAGCAGAAAAAAAAAAGAAAGAAAAACCCAGAAATACCACCAACTGGATTTTGAATATTTGTTTTGCAAAAGTTTGAGAAAGGACCTTTTATAAAATATTTGATATTGAATAATTTCCTTATATTAGTTGTGGGGCAGACAGGCTGTGGCCTGAGAGAAAGAATTCAGAAGCAGGCCCAGAGGGTTTTCACAAAAAAACTTTTACTCTAAGAGGACAGCCTTGAAGCTATCTGGAGTTCTCGGGATAGCTGGCAGAAAACTCTGTAAGCAGTCTTTGTTCTTAAAACAACAGGTGTTGTTTTTCATTGTAAGCTTACATTTCGTTCTGTGTGTTTTCAAAATATGTTCTCTCTATCTGAAGCCAATGATGTTAGAGGGGCGTTCATGTCAATTAACCAATAAGGTGATTCTCAGTGCAGCTCCCTATAAAGGAGAGCGGCCATTTTCAATAAATCGATCTTTGGATCATCAGCCTTCTGAAGAGATGTTTGGAATCCGTGTCTTCATTCTATGCGCAACAGCGACAATTACTTAAAAAAAAAACAACAGAACAACCTGGTACTCCATGATGAAGGATGTCTAACTGCAAAAATGACATATCTGTATAGTCTGCAGGCACTGCTGTGTGCTATGCTACTCACTAATCAGTGATTTTGTATTGCTGCAATTCAGATCAATATTTGTCACTAGTAAAATGTGGCTTTTGATCCAATATTTACATCAATTCAATGGCTAGTGGCCATGCGGTTGTCTACTGCTTTACTGGGACAGTGGGGATCTGAGTGAGGAATCGATCGTTTTGCTGCCACTGGGATTCCTTGGGGATTTAGTGCAGGGCCACTTCAGTGTCTCTGTGATGAGACAGGGTGGGTGCAGCCAAGGATTTTGCATCCACGTCCTTAGTTCTGGCCATGCAGGAACAGAGCTGGCTCTCCCAGAGCTTCTCCGGTGTGTCTGTGAGGATCCAGCTGTTGGTAAGCAGGACTTAATTACAGGTCCTCATGTGCTGATATATAAATGTCCAATCCAGGAATGAGTTCACAAAATGCACTTTAGAGTGGCAGGGGAGAGGTAATGATGAGTAACAGCTGCATCATCCCAACAAGGACTTATCCTACATATGGCCTTGGAGGAAAGCCTTGGCTTTCCCCACCCACCTGTACCAGGAGACTCCATCATTTGACATCGAGGGTTGTTTCTGGAGTATTTCTTTCCTGTATTACATGGAAATCAAGGGTCTGCAAAATTGATGGAACCCACCCAAATATTTCTCTTCCTGTTGCTTTCACAAGTGATTTCCATCCTAAAAACATGACACTTGAAAAGTTATTGGCAGAGAAAAGGTGAACCTTTTGAGATGGTTATTTACAACACTAAACAGGAACATATTCCTTCGATCAGTGTTTAAAATAACCTTGCTCAGTTTAATACTTACTTTTGATTTTGCTCTGACATTTGTATGAATTTTTCAATTTAATTTGGAAAATCTAGTGATCAGTCAGGACTATATAGTGTATTTAGCGACTTTTTATGAGTAGAAGTATTAAAGTCCCTTCACTGTTTGCAAGGTGATTCTTTCTTCTTCCTTTGCCCACCATGAGTTTGCCAAGTATCTCTTCTCAGCACTATGAGAAAAACATATGGGTAATTTTCAGTTTGCTTTGCTTTAATTGATTTTATACAGTTTGCTGGGTATAATTACTTTTTCATAATCAAGTATTTCTTAAACAATAATTATATATAAAATACATAAAAAAATATATATAGAAGAAATCCAAACTGTCTACTAAATTGTCTACAAAACCTGACATTTGAATTAACATATCAAAGCTGGAAGCATAAGGCTTACTTTCCAAACCCTTTGGAGCTGTGTTCCGCTGTATATTGCTGTGGGGAAGAAAAGTCAGCTTTAAAATGCTTTTATGCCTTTCTAATCCCAGGACCAACTGGGAATCTTGTTGGTCCCTGACCACTTTTCAGTAATCTCTGAGCTCTCATTTATGCTGTTATTTATTTATACTGTTACTTATGATTCCCAGGAGGTTGATGTCTTGGGGAGGGATGTAGTATAACCAAGGTGTGGACTCTGGCTACTCTTTTTCTGCTTGGTTGTGTCTCTTGCAGTAAAGGCTAAAAGAAAACTTTTGTGCTGCTGGAAGTCACTTATGTGCAAGGTGGGGTGTTCTCCAGTTGAGCTGGCTGCTTTAAACGCCTGGCGAAGCATAGAACACCTGGGACAGGGGGATGATATTAACGCTCTGTGGCAAAGCTGGGTGTATTAACTGAACATAAAATGCGTCGCTAGACCCATGTGTTCCACGGGAGAACTCAGCAAGAATTCCTGATAGGGCACACTGTCATTTCAACCTGAATCATTCTTTTTTTCCCCTTTTTTTTGATCCATCTTCCATCATCTTTGTTTCACTGTGTTTCAAATACTCTTGCTACTCCAATGAATTAAAAAGAGATGAAAATCACAGGAATTAGAAAGGGGAAGGACTGTTAGGTCTAGATTAAGTCTAGAAAACAGAGCTTCATTTTTTTTACTCCAAGTTTTAACATTGCATCACTTGTCAGCCTATAATAAGAGCATGTGATTAATTCCTATGTCAAGGCAGATTTACACTTGCTATACTGTATGTAAGTTCTGGTGTGCTTTGTCATGTCTATCTGCAAATATCTTGAGTGATGATATTTCCATTTATATCCTCTAGAGACTATTTTGCAGGCTGACACATTGTATTGTTAATGCATATTTTTCCTAACTAATTCTGCATGAGTTTTACTTCCTTTCTTTTATTTTATTTTTGCTGTTGTTCTACCAATCTCAAAATCTTTTCCTCCCTTTGTGATTATTCTTGGACATTTTTTCATGCATATATGCTATAGCAGGAAAGAGATCACTTTGAGAGTGGAGTTTCTATTCTAACAGAGAGGACATATATTTCCTATCCTTGTGGTGGGGCAGCTATCACCACACACCTGACAATGGCAATGGGAATAGGAGGAAAACTAGCCATGGCTTTCACTTACTGAGTCTGAGATCTGATGCTTAGCACCTAAAGTCTGGGTCCAAAACTTTTACCTTAGTGCTCATTAAAGGTATGACAGCTGGTGGTACTATTGTGCTAACCATGAGATGCTTCTCTCAGCTGTAAGTTACTGACAAGTCTGGGTGGTGTGCCTTTACATCCTGAAAAGACTGGCTGTAGATAAATACACATAGAGAACTTCAAAACAGCGAGCTTCCAGAAAAGACAAGTTAGCGTATCTCTGAGGAACAGTTTCAGTTGGAATGGGACTGAGTGACACATAGTTTTGCCTACAGTCTATGTGTGTATGTATGTGTATTGGTCTTGGGTGGATAGGACAGGAATGTCTGCAAGAAGATGGACTCCTTGCAATGGACAAGGGCTGAGGCTGAAGTAATTTTATCTGCTGAAGCTTCAGATGAACAAAATACAGAGTGGAAGACACTCCTGGGTACATTTTCCATCAATGATTTCAGGTGGAGAATAATGGGATAATTCAGAGAATGGCGACTAAACTCCAGTTAAAAGCAGCTGAACACCTTGTTTTGATTATTATGCTAACAGTTAGGTTTAAGCCAGCTAAAGAGTAGATGCTTGAGCAGGGACTGACATGATTGGCAGGACAGTTGGGAAGTTAGGACCATCTGACATTGAATATAAGCAATCCATGTTGGGAATGGCAGGGGAAGGAAGCTCTTTAAGCAAAGGATGGACAGAAGTGATCAAAAGTCATTCAAGGTACAGTGTCCCCGGTAGCATTCTGGAGAGAGCTCGGTTGTGCCTGTGTTCAAGGTCTCATTTTTCAAGGACAGTGCAGGAGCTGAATGTGGTGTGAGAGGAGCTTCACCTCTGCAGCTACATGTGAGAAAAAAAATGCAGATATTAGTACTAGGATTCAAACTACATTAATCACTGGCTTCAAAAAGGGCACCATACTGCTTGCTTCTCCCAATTTCATTAGTTTCTATGAAGCCATGCTGGCAGCAGGATTAGGGGGCTGATCCAGCTCAAACTTCACCCAGGAAAATTGAGTTATGCTTTTTGTGCCTGCTCATGCTTAGGCTGGCTTGAAATGATGGAAGCTGCCAGCTCAGACTGCTCTCCAAAGATGATGTCCATGTTGTGAGCCTGAGTGGCAGGCAGAATAATGGCATTGTCTACACAGATCGAGAAACCAAACTGGGGAGGGGTAATCACAGTTCTGTTTTAACCACCCTGAACTTCAGCTGACAGCTAAACACCCGTAAGGAGATGTCAGAGAGACAGACACAGATTTTATCCTGTAAAGAAGGAGACAAGTCTGGAGCAGAGAGAGCTGTCTATAGGTCATCAGACTAGAGAGAGCAGATGAGTTTGGATTGGTGGATAAAATTACTTGCATATTTTTCTTGCCTTAATCAGAATTCTTTCCAATATGTCAGTTGATACATTTCTGTTAGAGAATGGCTTCACACTCAGCATATTGCAGCAGATTGATCTTCATCAAGATTGTGATGTGATGTCCTGTATCTGGAGATCTAAATTGTGCTGGCCCCTCCTCTGATTTGGGCTATTGTAAATTCATGCTCTTTTCCACACTTCTGCTCTGTGATTTTATATTTTGGATTGTTTCTCTTCTACAAAACTGACTGATCATTTTCCAGGGTATGTTTTTTAATTTCTCCACAAGCTCTGAATTATTTCTTTTTTATGCTTGCAGTGATGCGCACAACACTCCTCATTGTGTGAGTGAAAGGAGGTTTGTAGAATCTCATGGTGTGTACGCCTTGCAGCACAACCCTTGTGAGACTTATAACCTGAATGAATATACAAGATAAAATGTTCCTTTTCAGCAATCATGATCATCTGAGTATTTCAGATTATGTAATTTGCTGTTTAACCTGTCTGCCTTTCCTAGTCTTTGTTTCCTTCCCATATATAGCTTGAGACATTGTAAGTGTTTAGTTCCTATTTCCTTGGTGGTTACAAACCTCATAGATTTTTGTATAAAAGTTGTGGGAAGTCAATGACATGTTTAAAACCATGCTGCCAGTATTGTACAGTAACTTAAATGTCTAAAAATGCATTTACAATACATTTAAAGGATATGACAAATATATTATCAAGCACCACAGATTACTGCAAAGAAAGACAGTATAATACATTATAAAAATTGTCCTTTTCTATAAATGGCTCAGACATGCTCTGAAAACATATTTAATGAAATGAGTGGCCTTTATCATTGAATAAAAGTAATTTTGCTGACTATTGATGAGTTATAACTATTTAAAAAGACATTCAAAATAAATTAAGCTGTTTGTGGATAAACAATGAACAACATAGTAGAATGTTTGTAAAATGCTGTGCATTTGAGAGGGTACTTTTTCTAATCAAATTAAAATTTGCAATCTATTATGAAAGTTTCATCATCATCTAAAAATTATTTTGAAAAAAAATTACCTTGAAATTTGTGTATTACTTTGATCATACTTGAATATGTAACAAACAAATAGAACCACTTGGAAATTATCTATGTATTTGCAAACATTTCAGTAAAATATGAACAATTTAAAAGTATATGACATGCTAAGGTAATAATATTTAATAAAATATCCCCAAGCTTCCCATAAAGTTTTCAGTAGGGAAAACTACTGTATTTTACTCCACTGGAATAAGATAGTGTTATTTTATTAAATTAACTGAAATTTCATAGAATAAATTACTCTCAGAAATAAAATATTGGAAGTAGAGGAGTCATTTTTCTAATACACTGGAAGAAGGGTTAAAAAGTCAATAAATTGAAGTTCTCCACAGACAAACTGAGGAGTGAGAAATACCCAAGGAGAGAAGAGGGAAAGAGAGAGAGAACTTTTACATCTTAATTACAAAAAGTTTCTATTTAGATTGAGCTCATTTTCCAGTCCAGACTCTTTTACTCGGAAGAATTTTAACTGAAGTTGCAAATAATGGATAGCTGTCTTTTCTGAATATTAGGTTAACTATCTGCTATTTATTAATAAATGGAATTAAAAAATGCTAAATGATTTGTCTTTCTTGATTTAATTGTATTTATTAAAGGTATTTATTAGCATTTCCAGGAAGAAATCAGAGGTGGATTTGGTTCATAGTAATTGTTTTGTGTAGACTGATGAAAAAGGATGCTTCAGTTGGAACGGGAGTTTATGTGATGAAAGTGTCATCTGCAGCCACACAAAGGAGCACAACTACACACGGGCAGGCAGGGAAACCTGAATAACACTCTGTCCCAGCTGCTCCTAGAGCTGTCCTCAGGGAGCCTTCAGCCCCATGGCAAACATGAGTATGTGGACAAGACTCACTGGAATGCAGGGAAGAGCCCTTTGGGATTATATGGAAGTGATTACGGGATTTTCAGGGGAGTCACCAAAGGCGGACAAAGGAAGGGATTGACTAGGAGGGATATGGGAATAGCCTGGCTGTCCGGAGGGGAGCAGGGAAGGGACTGTGTGTGTTTGTGTGAGTATTGAGCATGGCTGTGATGGTTTGTGTGGCCGGCTCTGTGTGCCTGTATCGTATTCAGGTATTTGCCTGGGCACCTGTTGGGAATACATGCTCAGCCTGGCTTCTGGGTGGACCTGGGGTCATGTAGCTATGGCAGCCTTGCCTCAATTGGTCTCCTGGGCTTGGTATTCTCTGCACACTGAGTACTCTGAAGAAATCCCTAAATAAATATCATACAATGCTCTACATCAAACATGCAAGGTTCACTTTCCGTACCACTTTCTATGTAAGTGTTCACTGACGATAAAAATTCCTAGTGTGTTAACTTAGCTGAAGAAGCTGATAATCATACTAGTATTGCTCAATATATTTTACAGATATATTTACATATAGTACTGATATATTGTATATTGTGTTTATGAATATTTTGTTTGAATATTGTACTACCATTCTTTCCATGTTTCTAAATTGTGAGAAAGTTAATATCCCATTACCCAACAACACATTTAGATTCTTTCCCATTCCACTTTGTGTGGTCTGGAATTAAAGCACAGCAATGGTACCTGGCTGAGAGCTCCACTGTTTTAGAGATCTGAGTGTGGGGGCTTCCTCTGTGGAAGAAATGCTGCTCTTTTGCTCTCCTGACATACAAATGAGGTGCATGTTTGCAAGCAGACCACACTGGGACAAAAAACCTTCCATTAAATCAATTTACACTGTTCCACAGGTGCACACCTTTGTAGAGCACTGGGGAAGACTGAGCAACCTCCATGCCCTGAGTACATTCAGACATTCCCAGTGAGAACTGTAGTAGGATTGTCTTTGTCCGGTGAAATCAAGTTTTGGCAATTGGTTCCTCTTATTTTTGGGCCTCACATTGCTAAAGTGCCCCAGGAGCGCTCAGAAACTGGATCTCTGGGTACGACATTATTTGGCAATGTACATAAATCTGAGGAAAAAAGCAAGATTAGCAGGAGGCTGAAGCATAATTTTTTCCCTGCCCACCCCTAACCATGTCTACTAGGAGCTTGACTAATCTGACCCTGCCTTTATTTTACAATCCAAATTACACAGACTAAGTCCTCCTGTTTTTGGTAGGACCCTCACCTCCTGCAGTGTATGTCATCAAGAGCTGCTAAGAAGTGACTTTGTGCTGCCCTGTGTATGTAAAGGTAAATTTCATATGCAGAAAAGGATAATACCTTAGAACTGACCTTGGGAATTGCTTGTTTTGTTTTGTTTTGTTTTGCTCCACTTGCTTTTTATTCTGCGCGGGTTCTTGGAGACAAAGGCAGCTCTCTGTTTTTAATTACTGTAAGTAGCTTGTAAGTAGCTGGAACAGCTTTTTATGCAACCTGATTTGAATATATTCCAGGCTGAAGATAGGCACCTATTTTAAAGGCACAGCATGCTCATTGTGGCTCTCTGCCAATCAAGCAGTTGTCACTTGCTAGACAGTCCTAAACAACTTCTGCTCCTTCCTCAATTCACTGTCTGTCTGACTGATGGAAATGGCAGGGCTTCTCCCCTTCCCCCTCCCCTTTTCCCCTGAACCAGTGTCACCACATGGCAGCAGAATTCAGCCACTGCTGCTTAGAGCAAGGCAATGTTTGTGCTTCTGGCCCCAGGGGCTTGGATAAGGACCCCTGAAAATGAGCAGGGGAGATAATCAGTGTAATTCCCCAAGAATCCTGTGCTTTCCACAGCTCCTTGGGGTGGATATGGGGGTGAAGAGGGTTTACTGGTTTTATTTTGCTTTTCAAACTTCTCAAGCTCTCTCGAGACCGAAAGAAATGAAATCCAGATCTGCTTTTTTTCTAAATCCTGCCCAGCCAGATTGTGTATAGATTGTGTGAGTATTGTGGTCTGGCCCTGTAACAATAACACTCAAAGACTTAATCTGAAGCAAAGCTACACATGATAAGTGCATGGAAATATTTATTCTTCTGTTTTATCTCCACTACACAGTTATGGGGAAGCTTTGCTACCATGTCAAGGTCAGCAGCAAAGCACCCAATATACCTCAGCAACTCAGCAGAGGAATCAACTGAACCTCAGTATCTTTTGCTCCATCTCCTCCCTTACCTATTGTTGAACTCCTTGCTGGCATACTGGGGTATAGGCTCCACACACTTTGAAGAAAGTCCTAGAAATGTTCTCTCTGGACTATTGAAAATATTCTAACTCCTTGCTCCTGATTTTGAGACCTTGATTCTTTGAGATACTTTATGGGTTTATGCACATTTTAAAGGCTTTTCTTTACCCAGTGACTTTATCTTAATACCATCAAAATTTGGCTGATGGACATCTGAGGCAAAAGCACATACTGATGTCAGTCCTGCAGTTTATTGCTCATAAATCAATTGTGATTTATAGAATTTCTTCATTTAATCTTTGACTAGCCAGTTTTGTTAAACTTTCGGCACTGTAATGAATAAAAAAAAAATCTTCAGAGACTTTGAGTGTAAGGTACTGTTTCTAATCTCTTCATTTGTCCTTTGCTCGGTTTAGGTGATATCACTGCTACTAAGTAATGAAGAGAAAAAAAAAGAAAAGGAAAGGTTTCCCTTAATGTCCCTTCTCTTTACAACTAACTTACTGTATATTTTGTTCCTGACTGAGCCCTTTGGCAGAGCTCAAACTGCTGAAGGAGACTGTTCATGGTTTCTCCCACATCCCTTTTTTTGCTTACTATTGCTGGTTTTAGCTGCCTTTTCCTAGAACTTTATAGTTTTTATTTAAATAATTTTCACAGTAATGACAGCCTGTCAACAATATCTCCTCTGTGTCTATGGTGTCACATGGATGCATTCAGGTTCTTTATATTCTGGTCTCTGGACAGATACAGAAATGAAAAATCAGAAAATTCTCTGTTAGGCTCTTCATGTTTCCTTAGCAATATGGATATAGGATATTCTGTACCCTTCCTATATTTCCTATCAACTATATTCTTTACTATTTCCATTTGTTTAATTTGTTTTCTGCTTCCCTCTCTAGGTCCCAAAGCAGTATAGTTTAAACGATTCAATTTTTTTTCTACTATTAATAAAATTGATATCACCTATAAAAACATACTCTGTGTCTCAACTTTCTGTCTTGTTCAGTTACCCTGTGACTACAAGTCTCCTTAATCAGTTCTATGAGAGCATGTGTCTAGCAACAGAAATTCTCTCTGTGCTTGATGTTTATGCAGTTCAAATATGTTTAAACATCTATTTGTCTTTCCATCTTTGTCAAATGTTTGCCCGTAGCTTTTTCATTTTTTTCCTTGCAAGGCAAGTTTTCCAGGCTCTATGACTTTGTGTTTGTTTTTGGCTTTTTCTCAGAAGTCACAATCTGTCAATGTTAGAGTTAGTTGGGAATTTTCCAGTGAAAAGGTTCTTTGTTTTGCTTTTTATTGAAAAGGATTTTTTTCTAAAATAAGAGACAATTCTCCTGCAGAAGGTATTTGCTTCTCCTTCCCTCACGCATGTTTTAGGTTGGTACAATCGGAATAGATACATTTTGTTGTGAAACCACATGGCTGCTTCTTGCTTCTGGTTAACTGGCCAAAATACCTAAACTACTCTTAAATATTTTTTTTTGGAAGAATTCAGACACTTAATCACACAGCAGCCCCTCATCTGGTTGAACCAGATATATTGAAACTCCCATCACTGGAAAACAATAGCAGATCATGGGAGACAGAAACTGACCAAGGCCAGGAAGGAAGAAAGGGATAATTATCAAACTAAGATGAATATTGATATTACCGGCCTTTCCAATCACAGTCTTACTGAGTAGGTAGATTTGGGTGACACTGAGTTTCAAACTCAGAAATGTTCTGAAGGGCTTCTTGTTGCTGCAGGTCAGCAGCAGGTTCATTCATTACCGTTATTACTGATTTCCCAGAAAGGTGCGCTTAATTAAGCTGGCTGCTACTATCACATGAATTTTAAGGCAAACTGCTAATGTGAGCTATTTATTCCACGCACAATTGAACACACTGCCAGTAGTGCCTATAATAATATAAAAATGTTGTTATGATTACTAAGAGTGTGTGCTAAAAGGCTGAAGACATTTTGTCACTTGGCATCCATGTTGGCCAGGGCTTAGCATTAAAAAAAAAAAAAAGCTGAAAAAAAATAATTGTAACAAAAATGTCTTGCCACTCCTGAACAAATTGTATTGTATGAGAGCAACGGAATAGTTATTCTAGTAGACTCTTGCACCTCGCTTCAGGCACTCTGTTTTCTCTATGTCCCCCTTTTGCTTGTATTGGGCTTATGTATATGTACTTACTGCAACACACAGTATACTGAGACAAATCAAAGGAAAAAGAAAAGTCGAAGATGTAAATTCAAAGCCTTAGGATTAGCAATAACAAATTCTCAATTATTTTGTTATGTGTTTCTTTGGAAATCTCTCTTTATACATAAGGCTCCTTGAGTGAACTCATGTAGAAATTTATTTTGCCATTGCTCAGCCAACACTAAGGAATTTATGATTCATCTGATACTAGACCAGGCTTTAAGCTGTGTAATGCTTTCTTTACCATTTCTTTGTTTATTTCTTTAAATGAATACCCATGAGCCAGAGTTTGAATGCAGACCTGTTGTTTTACTCATGCTTGGCAGGAAAGACTTCAAAAGAAAATGTCTTTCAGGTTATATTTGAGGTGCTAAATTTGTAACTGGAAGTTATTTAAATGACAGTATTATTTCTTCTCCTTTTCCATATATTCATGTGAAAATATACTGTATCACTTACTTTGCAAAATGGACCCTTTTAAACATTATTTTTTAGCAAGGTGTTAGCACATAACAACTCACCTTGACAATCTTTGTTCATGGCTCCTTCTGTTCACTCCAGAAAATAACTGCATTTGATCATTGCTAGTGTTTTTTAAATTACCAGATTTGAAATTAGTTATTATCTCCAAAAACAATGCCTCTGAGAATGGTCAGAAAAAGACCCAGTTGAACAGGATATCCATATATGATGTTGGAGCTGCAAGAGCCAATTCAATCCTTAGAAACCAATGTACAGAATACCAAAAAATGAAAAGAAAGTAATTTTTCCTCTAGCTCACTCTAGTGAGACCTAAGCTGGGGAGTTTTATATACTATTCCATAGTCATCCGGTGGGAAAAAAAATGGGCAACCTATTTCCCCGTAGTATACCTAAGTAAATTTATTCTGTTAATTTTTCACAAGAAAATAAGAAGAAACTAAAACAATTTATTTTATCATACTCCAATATGCCAAAATGGGAAGAAGATTCTTGATAAATAGAGGCCTAGTAGATTACAGTATAGGATGATATAAAAAAAGCAAAAGTATGACGCCATAAAAAAACCCCCAAAACCACAGGGCTGTGCCATTTGCAGAAGTGGCTTAGTGACACTGACTAATTCAGGCTTTCATCCAATCTGCCAAAGGCCATCTGAATGGCCTTGAATCTACCTTTTGGTTTTGACTGGTCTAGGCACTGTGTCCCAGTAAGGCTGTAGCTCTCTTCATGAGATCAGCCAGAACCGAGCAGGTTCCTTCCCTGCAGAATATACTGTGTCTCCTGGACAGAAGCATGCCACTGGAAAATTTGGCTTCTTTGCACCTGAAGGTCTTACTGAAAAAATATACAACCAATTTATTTTTCCATTTCTTGTGCAATCTGACTGACTTGGGCTCACAGTTGGAATCAAGTAGATTGTTTCTGTGTGAGCAGATAAAGTATCCTAAATTTGGCCTATATTCAGCTACAAAAAGCTTAAAATAAAATATTGAGAGAAATCAGCAGGAGAATGGAAAAATCATGTTGTATAAGTCAGAACATGTTCACCCTCTGTGAAGTTAAGGCTAATGATAATAGGCTTGCACATGGGTAAAAACAATAGGGTTTATTTACAGTGTGTTAAGTTTCTGTTATTGTAAGGCTGAAGCATATACAAGCATGTAAGTGTGGTAAAGTGACACTAGGTAGGCCAAACCTTGATAGGCATGTGAATTCTGCCAAAATACTTTAGTATGACAACCGGAAAATGTAGAGGAGAAGACTGAACTGAGGGAGAAATGAACAGTGGAGAACATACTGGAGCTGCACTGGCTGTGTGCTCTGTAAAAAGAAATAAAACAGCTTGTGCAGGATCTCCCACAATAAAGTTCCTGTTGGGTCAAATTCCATGTACTTTGTTTTTGTAAAAGATCCTCTCAAAGACAGTCTTCTATTAAGACAAGAGATGCAAGAAATAATAATAGTTAATAAAGTATGTTGATGTTGACTACATATCCTTAGGACAATGATCTCCCTGGCTACATTTTTACAAATAAATAAAATAATCTGGGAAGTGTTCCCTGGCCTCCAGGCTGGAGAATGAGTATGAATTGTGTCCAGAGAGTTGGACATTTGTTCCTAAAATAGGCTGGATGAATCCAAGCTGCTTGTTGGCACTTAGACTTGGGCCAATCTATGACCCATCAGCAAGCACAGCTCTTTTATGGGATTTCAATGTTATCTTCTGGTTCACTTGGGCTTTTTGAGGAGCAGCAGAACAGAAGATCTGCTGTCCTTGCAGGGCTTCAAGTGAAAGGTAAAGCAGCTATGTATATTTTTCCAAAAGGTCCACAGGATCTTTAAAAATACTACTTTCATAACACAAAAAAAGGAAAGTCTGCAGTATCAGATACATGGAAAACAATGCAAGTATTTCTCCAGGAACATAAGTGAAATGGAGAGACCTGAACATGGCATCTGGGAGATGTTACCAAGGCTCACTGTGGCAACAAGCAGAGCAAATGCTGAGACTGCCACACTTCTTGTCACCGTTCTGTGCTAGGTGACAGACAGAAGGCCCCTCCTAGGCCCTTGTTTGGCCCAGGGGACAGAGCCCAGTGGAGATGTCTGCTGTGCCCTGACACTCAGCACCTGCACACAAGAGACCATGCTGCCACACAGCTCTCACCCCACTCCTGCTTCCCATCCTGCTTGGACCACAGCAAGCTCCAGGGGAAGACAGTCTTGGACACTGTCTTCGAGTGCTACTTTGTATATGGTCAGCAAACTTTGACAAATAGGCTTCCTTAAAATGAATATATTTAAAAGGATCCTGCATTTTTTCTAAAGAGGCAAGCAATTTTGTGTGAAATGAGGATGGATAATTTAATTTAGATTTTTATCCGCAGCTAAAATGGAGGTTCCAGAAAAATGAAGCAGACACCTTTAAATGAGTACTAGCATTTTCTACTGTCCTCTGGATATTTCAGTTCTGCTTTGTAAAAATAGCAATTATTTGTTATGATTTTTTTTTCTCAAGTGGCTTTTAAGTCAAACATATGCTTTCATTTGTAAGATGGAAACTTTTTTTTTAAATTTTATTTTCAGTAAAGTGCCAGGCTCTAGCAAAGAGAAAATGCAAATCTAAAATCACTCATGCCCTCTTTCTTGCAAACACAAAAATATTCCTTTCTTAAACAAAAATTAAATGGGGGAGAAAAGAAATCCCAACCCCATGTCTTGAAAGAAAATGTAGCAGCACTTATCAAGTTCTCCCTCTCTTTCCTTAGTATTCAGAAGACTCAATTCTATTTTCTTTTTTGACATTAAGGTTGATAATTATGCAGTTGTCTGTTTATTTTAAATAACTGAAAGACTGTGCCAGAGAAAGCAGCAGAGAGGGAAAGGGAGAGGGGGAGAAGGAAAAGATAAAAACTCATTACCTCTTGAAAACTGCTAATCATTGTAAATGGCCACAGAGGCCAGAGATGACTGCAGAAAATGACTATCAAGCGTGAAAGAATAAAAAATGATTGGATTATTTTACTGGGGAAAAAAAAAAAAAAAGGAAAAAAGTAAAGAAATCTTGATACTAAAGCAACTAAACTGGAAAGAGTAATGGAAATGAAGCACAGTGAGGGGTGCTGGCAAATCCTGCAAGGAAGAAAATAAATAGGGAGGTAAGAAGTGGGGAAAGAATAGAATAGATTTTATTGTTATGTGCAGAACATATTGGCAGAACCCTTCACTATATCAGAGGGTGCTCTTGGTTACCAGGGCTCCACAAAGCCTTGTTGTTTTTGGGTTTTTTATGCCATCACCTTGTCTGTTCCCAATCTCCTTCCTTCCCTGGCAGTGGGGACAGCATGTCTGCTTCCCAGACCTAGCAGCAGCAGGAGCCTGAGCTGGGGCAAATGGGCAGAGAGCACAATTCCTTGAAGGGAATGGCAGGTTCTTTAGAGGCTCTGGTGTTGACCTCCAGCTCCAGCTCCTTGCCCACGGCGCTGGACTTGAGGATTGATCAATATCAAGGATTACAAAAGAGGCTTGGCCGGATGCATATAGGAAACTCCAGGCATTGAAAGCAATATCCAAGTAGCAGCCTTTGCAGGCCTAGCTTCATGAATTGTGCACAGTGCTGGCCCCAGTGGTCCCCCAGCCATTTAAAGGGTTTATTGCTTGCTTGGCAGCCTAGGCTAAAGCTGTGTTGCTACCAAGTGAATTTTGTGCTGGATATTAGCACTAGAGCTAAGAAAGCTATCCCTCTCTGGTCTTACCTCTATCAATATAAAAGAAGGTAAAAATAAGTCACGGAAGAGGAATATTGCTCCTAGAATACAACAAAGAGGCCTGATGAATTAGAAAAGCATAATTTAAGAACTTATATTTCATAGAAAAGAAAGAAAAAGTATCTATGCAAACAAAAGAACAGCTTAGAAAAAGAGGTTGAGACTGCAGAAAAATTCTGTCCTTTAGCCTGGGCTTTTTTCCCCAGTATTGTTTATATCTTTTTATACTTAGAGTAAAGTTACATTCAGAGGTCTCTTTTGACTGGATTCTCTTTTAGAAAACACGCAGCTGATATAAGATCATGCAAACAATACTCTATGCCCTCACAAAAACAAGAGAAACATTTCCATTATCTAAAACTCCCTGAAAATGTACATTAATTTTTATATTAGCAATTAGTAACTGCAATTACCTGCAGTTCTATATTTAAACACTTTCATGTACGGATATGGTTTATGCATATAAAAAATTAGAAATAGCCAGTTTTCTGGGCACAGTGGAAAGATATATTTTTTTATTTAAAAAGAGAGTCACATGTTTTCATGCAAGGTTTCAGCCCAGCTAGTGACTTAACTTTGACTCAGTTTAAGGCAGCAATGGGTTACACAAGACTCTGAGTTCAGCATCTGTATGGGGTCTTTGTTACCCTCTTGATGGTGCCAAATCATGTGGATTCTGGATAATTCTCTATCTGAAATTCTGGATGAGAAAAGCAGAACTGTGGCCAAAGTGAAAGTCTCTTTAATTCCTTCCTGCTGCCATCCTGAAAGCAGCTTGACTGCTGTTCTCCTCGTGGTTGCTGTGGCTGGCACTCGGAGCCTGGGGTGGATGGGTGAGGGGTCTCTTCAAGGGGAGGGTGTCATTAGTTCTCCAGGGTGTTATTTTGAATGGATGTTAGGGAGATGGGTCCAACATGAGACTAACTTCTGTGAAAAAGTTTTCTGAGGAATTTTTGATTCCATAGCAGATAAGTGTAGCAGTATAGCTTTTCAATTTAATACTGAAACCCAGGATTTCTAAGTTACATCTTAGCAGAAGAGCTTTCTCCTAAAGTTCTTTCCCTTTCCCTATGTTCTGTGTAGGGATGAGCACGATCCACCCCTGATGTCACACCGGGCTCTGACCATGTTCAGCAGATCCTCATGGTGAAATTTCTTCTCAGAGAACATGGAAAATGGATGACAAATGTGAGGATCTTGCTTTCTGTACACATGGCAAGCTAAAGTTAGATGAGCACATCTTATGCATAAGTTTTACGTTAGTGTTTCATAAAAGTCTCCTAGGTGCTAGTATTGCCTATGTGTTGCTGGATACAGGATCATGTCCAGCACCAGGATTTTGCCTAATTTTTTTGTGTAATGTGAATGAAAAATATATTGTGTGAATACTTCATTCTGCATTATCTGGTTGGGCATAATGCTGGTTATGATTGTGAAATCTCTTGGGAAATGTGTAACAGAAATTAAATGGAGGCATTTTTAGTACAGAATAAGGGGAGAACACAGTTTGGATTTCCATTAATTCTCTATTTTTTCCTATGGGAAAAGCACATATATCTTAGAAAGCTGTGCATGTGTGTGATTTGGTGTCACTTTTTTATACTGGTGGCCAGTTGTTCAGCAGGAGCCTGAGCTGGCAGTTTTTTCTGTATTTTTTTTTCTTCCTGTATTTTTATAACAGGAAGAAATGGAAAATGAGACAGCAGGGGAAGCACTGGGTCTCCCTCTGGGGACTGTTGGATCTGCATTACCATTCCAGGACTTGGGTAAGTGATTCCTTATCGACACACATACATGTTAATCTAATGAAAACTGTAAGAGCTTAATTCTTCAACTGATGGGCATTTTTAAGCCAAGTTTATCAAATGTTGGACCTTACACACTCCTTTGTCTGATTTTGCTTTTTCTTAAAACAAACCTACAAGGTGTTCTGCTTATCAGAGCAACCACACATCAGAAATCTCCCTGGATCTGGAGATACCCAGGTCAGGAACATGAACAGCATGCTTACCTGATCCTGCAGTGCGTTTGCTTGACCACATTTCTTTTGTCTTCCTTCCTTTTTGCTTCTACTTTCTCACCCTGTTGTTCCTATTATGTTTTGTGGTTAATTTCAAAAATGTGTCTGAAATGGAGCATTTTTTGCCACTCCAAGGAAATGATAAGGAAATGGAAGAAGTACAACTCGAATGTAATTTTCTGGTTGTTACTCGATTGTGACTCTATGGCCTAACATTTTCTTTCCTGAGAAAAGGTGAAAAAAATATAAATCAGAATGTGAGTATTTGCCATCGAGCCATTGCAAACATACAATCTGCTGCTTTATTCTGACACTTGCAATCTCTTTTTTTTTTTTTTTTTTACTCTGGCTGAGCTCACCTGGGTCTTTTTTTGTTTATTGCTGGTACAGATTTTCATTTTTATCTTGATATCTCTCCAGCTTCTGCTTTCACGTCCCCCATGCACTGGTTATTATGTGCTGAGCACAGAATCCCAACCAAAGGAGAAAAACAATGCTCCATGGCAGCAGTAAGCAAGCAAATAGCTCTTGGCAAAATCCCCTGCTCTCCCTAGCAGGAAAACGTTAGGTAACTACAGTTCCAATGGCTGTGATGAATGGGCTGTTTTCCAGTGCGCTGGAAATGAAGTGCCACAGCTTTCTTTTTGGAGAGCTGAGACACAGGACCTATGCAGCTGATCATCTCAGAGTCACCAAGCGTATTTAACTGGTGATATATTAAGACATATATGATAAAATATGCATAAAGTAGTTCAGTTTTATTTTAATCAGTACAGAGCTCATTACAGATCATCTCAGATACAACTGATGTTTTCCATGAGCCAGTTATTTGACAGTAATTTTTCTTTATTTCACATTTCTCAAGTTTCAAGACTATTTTTTAAACTATGTTTCCCAAGAGAAGTTATGCTGGAGAGATGTGCAGCCTTGCCAGAGATCTGCTTTATGTAAATCTAAACTAACAGTTCAGGCTCAACATTTCAGATCTGATATCTAATTTCCTTTAAAAAAATAACAAAAAGAAAATAGAAAATGTATAAGTGGCCTTCAAGGGGTTTCCACTCTGGTATGGTGCAGAGAACTACAAAGAAGCAGCGTAGCCTTCTTTTAACCCTTCAAGAAACTCAGTGTTCTCTTCCCATATTGTAAGCTTTCCAGTAGTAGTAACCTGGGGTGAGTATGTTTGCTTTAGAACACATGGGAGTCAAACACAATCATTATGAAAGCAGAAGTGCAGTGGTGTGTTCCTTGGCACAGACACCCAGACATTTATCTGATGAGCTTAAGGTAGTGTCAGATGCCTTGTTTGTATTCCAGGAGTTGGTGCCCACCTCGTTTGGGTGACATAAGTCACAGTACTGTCAGGTTGCTCACAGTGGTGTCCTGAAGCCCGGCATGACACTAGGGATGGAGCCAGTGGAGCACTGTACTCAGAGCACAGCAGAGGTCCTGTGTTCCCTGTGCCAACTTCTGTGCAGGATTCTGGAACTGAGCTTGTATCACCAGCTGGAAAACCATGTCTTTTCTTCGTCTCTCCAGAGGGTCCTCTGCAAGGTTAGACCATTATCTCCCCTTCAACTACATTTCCCTTTAATTTCATACCCAGCCACCACCGTGCAAAGTGCTGTTTTTGTCCAGGCAGACTTGACCTGGCTCTCTGCACTGCAAAACTCAGTGCTTTTTGGTAATCTGGAGAAACAGAGGAATGCCTGAGCTCTCCCACTCTCACTGGTGTGTAGAGAAAGGGAAATTGTAGTGATCTATCGAACTCCTTTGTGCCAAGCAGCAATTTAGTGCAGCACCATGAGTTTTCCAGACAACTCACCCATGCCTTGGTGGGAAAGAAAAAGGCAAAATATGAACTTGTTCAATTTCCAAGACTCTTTGGGAACCAATTGAATGAACTAAATTATTGTTTCATCTAATTATTCTGATAAACAATGAAGAATGCAGAGTCCAATAGCAACAAAAGAATGGATGAGTCCCAAAAAGATGAAGCAAAACATGGATAAAATAATGTAGTCATAAAGTAGATATTATTACCCTCCTATATATAGAATTTTCTTATGAGCTAGCCAAAGGAAAAATGTGTTCTTGATAGATTGAATCCACATCTTAAAAATTAAGGGTGACTTTGCAGAAAAGGTTTTGTTGTGGGCAGAATGGATAGGTTAGGGCTTTTTTACCTAATGGTGCTCTAGGTAACTGGTATTTTGATTGCTCATCATGAAACAGCTTATCAAGATATCTGAACCAGAGACTAAAGAGTTCAAATACTTCGGTCAACATCCACCAAGTATTCTTCACTGACTGAAGCAAGACTGCTTCACTCGATGCTTCAACTGAATATCTGTCACTTCTACAGGATCTGTAGGTAATATGTGTTGTTATCCTCCTCCATTTTAGACAGAAATATGTATTAGGCCTCTTTCAAAGAATACCTTCTTCTTTCATCTGGTTTTCAAACACTAGCTTCAAGTCAGCCTAGAGATTTTGTTGTGTGTCTGGTTGATTTTTAAGAGAAGATATTTGTTTGGAGGGGATAAGCACAGTCCTCCGTGGAGTTATTCCGCAAGTTTATAAAGTCTCATATGATGGCACAGTGTAACCCCAGCTGTGATGTGCTCTGCTGCACTCTGATGTGTATGAGAAGGGTGAAGCATTAGACTCCATGTTCTTCCCTTTTCCTTTATCCTCTTTTACACTATCAGACTCTTTATGCCTGTTCCATTTCACCCCCTTTCACCATCCTAGCATGCAGTCAGAGAGGATCAGAGCCGATATGGCTCAAAGACAGATTATACATACGGAGAAAAACAGTGTGGGACGGAAAAGGGGGGAAGAGAGCAAAGCAAAACTAGTTCCTCTTAGTTGGTGAAAAGCAAATATTGGCAGTTTCTGGCCTTCTACACTTTGAAATGCTGGGACAAATCTTTCCAGGGGAAATTAAATTATGATTTCCGGTTTTGTTGTCATAAAATTTTGATATATGTCTGGCAAGGCAGATAGTTTCCTGTAGTTTTAGGAAATTCAGACCTACTGTACAAGGCATGGTTATCACCCAAAAGAAACCAATTGCTGCGTTATACCATTTTATCCTATAAGAATACGAGGAAAATATATGGTACAAGGCACTGATATTATCTCCATCAGCATAGTGGAAGTGTCAGTGGGGGCATACTTTCTGAAACAAGGAGAACTCAAAGTGAATATTCTTTGAAAACAGTGAAGCAGCATGGTCTGTGAAGGAAAGTGCACTGTGCTTCAAAGACATGGATCAAAGTATTTATTCACAATAAAAATAATGCTTGTGTAGCTCTGTGGGAGAGGAGGGACCAAAACCTGTAGGATTCTCATTTTTATTTTACATTCTTGCTTTGCTTTTGTCCTTCAGAAACCCCAGCAATTTTCAGAAATGCAATACTCTACAATACACTATTGAAATATACCATGTGAATTACTCAACTGTGATACCTGCATATAACATGTCATGATTGAAAGAAATCATAATTTGTGCATGACAAACATGTCTTGCTCTATATTTGCCACACAATCTCACCGGAAGAGCACCAGAATTTATACAAAATGCTCATCAGCATGCCTAAAGGAGTAGGCTGAGTTTGTAAAGACAGTTTTGGTATTTCTTTTTAGGAAAATGTTACCTTAACTACCATGTCATGGTTCACAATGGTTAAACTGACGTTCTGTCCAGTGAGACACATCTTCGAGTTCCAACCCATTTAGAGATTCAAACATGTGTTGAACTAGTAATGAGTTAAGTATGTGCATGTCATGCCAGTCTTCTAACAACACATTGGGCACTTAGGTAATCATACAACATTACTACAGATTTTCTCATGTCTTTCCTTAGGACTGAGTCACAGTGATAGAAATTTTACCATAGATAGTTAGATATATTGCTCTATATATTAGGATATATTAGGAATAATTATGAAATGGAGCTAGAGGTAGTAAACAAGTACATGGCAGGCAGATGATTCCTCATGTTCACTGCAAAATTAGACTTTATTTTAAGTTCTTTTGAACACCAAAAGCCAGGTGTTCAGATAGTACTCCTGAAAAATTAGGTCAGATAGTGTACATCTTAACCACAGCTGTTATAGAGATAGTCTGGAGACTAATACACAATTTTCAGCCCCTATAAAATGATAATCATCATCAAAATTAGGCAAACAATGGCAATACAAGACATTTCTTTTCCCTCCATTTGCTAAAAAACAGCAGGGACGTAGGAAGATAACCTCAGTCTAATAACTATCACTAAACTAGGTTTTTATTAAATATTTTTCTGTCTCATTTATTTCTGTTCAGGTTATCAATTAGACTAGATATAGTTGGTTACAAAGTTTAGCCAGTACCTGCAAAGCCAATCTGATAAATCACATCTCAACTTGTCAGTTTTGCTCAGACCTGTGTCCATCTAACTTGATGGGGACATTCCACATTCTTTTCTACCCAGGCATAATTTAGAACCAGAGTGGTATCATAGTATCATCTCTGAACATAATCAAAGACTGATTTCTCTGATCCCACTTGACAAGCTAGAGACATAACCAATAGAACTTACATATTGGTGATAACTTATTAGAAAGGGTCCAACGGCATTAAGATTTGAACAACTTATAATTTCATTTTCATGCATGCCAAGAGAAATACATCTTTCTGAAGCATCATTTTCACAGACAAGGTTAATACTAATTTAATTTACTTTAACAGCAATCTAAATTAAATGTCTTCAAGAAAATGAAGAATCAGAGAGACTTGTGATGAAATCCAGTCAGATTCCTGTGGTATTAGCAGTACAGCTTTATCAAATGGTGTGTGGTGAGCAATATTGCTTCCTTCTGTCCACACTGGTAGCTTGGGGAAAACATTACTTACCTGAGCTGGGCTGAAGTTAATGGAACAACCAGCAAGTATTTGAGTTATATGTCTTGGTCCAGCACCCAGGATCTACGCTCATCTGGTTGGGAACAGATAGACTTATATGGACGTAGACACAGATCTATACAGGTAGACATATTTATCTGTCTGGATCATCTAGACATCTGTCTAGGCAGATATTTGCAGACCTATATAGACAATCATATAGATCTAGAGATAGATAGATGATAGATAGATAGATAGATAGATAGATAGACAGATAGATAGATAGACAGATAGATAGATGATAGATAGATAGATAGATAGATAGATAGATAGATAGATAGATAGTGAGTGAGTATTGGGTCTGACCAACCTATTGGTTTTGCATGTCCTGTTTTTTTGTAGTGGGAGGGCCGTAGGGGTGGCTTCTGTGAGAAGCTGCTGGAAGCAGAGTGAATTCCTGATGACTCTGAAGATGGACATACTGCTGGCCAAAACTGGGCCAATTAGAGGTTGGTAATGTCTCTGTGATGACATATTTAAGAAGAAAATCAAAACAAACGGCACACAATTTCTCTTCTAGTCAGAGAAGAGGAGGAGGTAAGAACATGTGAGACACCAAGGTCTGTGGAGAAGGAGGGGGAGGAGGTACTCCAGGCACTGGAGCTGAGATTCCTCTGCAGGCCATGGTGATGACCATGGTGAAGCAGCTGTGTCCCTGCAGCCCGTGGGGATCCATGGGGAATGCAGAGATCCACCTGCAGCCCATGGGGGAGGTGCCCATGCTGGAGTGGGTGGATGTTTGGAGGGGGCTGTGATCCAGTGGGAGACCCAGTGGAGAGAGGGGGCCCCTGCTTCCAGGCTGGAGCAGCCTGTCCTTGGAGGACTGCACCCCTGGAAGAGTGATCCATGCCACAGCAGTTTTGGGAGGACTGTTTGCCCATGGCGGGAGTTCACATTGCAGCAGGTTCAGTAGGGTTGCTGTTGATGAGATTGGAACCATGATGGAGAAGTTCATGGAGAACTGTGTCCTGTGGGAGGGACCCCATGGCCTCACAGGGGAAGGACTCCTCTCTCCTGGAGCAGCGGACAAAAATCTGGGGTGACAAACTGACCAAAACCCCCATGCCTTATCCCCCTGCGCTGTTGGTGGGAAGGAGATAAGGGCTGGGGAGAAAAAGGTATTTTAAGGACTTACTTTACTTCTCATTATTCTCCTCCTATTTTGTTAGTAATAAATTCACTTTGCAACTTAAGTTGAGCCTGTTTTGCCCTTGAAGTGTCTTCTCCCATTCCTTATCTCAACTCATGAACCCTTCGTTAATTGTTTTTCTCTCCTTTGCCCAGCTGTGACAGGGGACGGTGAGCGAGTGACTCTCATGGGTGCCTGGCATTGGGCCAGTGTCGAACCACAACAGATAAAAAGAGAGTCTATATCCTGATGACCTTATCTACCTAGATAGACAAATGTAGATATCTATATAGAGCCAGCTAGTTAGATACCTGTGTATCTATCTACTAGGAGGAGAGGATCCCTATCTACACCAATATCTATCTACTACACCTAGACACAATAGGTAGCTGTCTATCCGCAGTGCATGCACGTAAAACCATCATCAACACTAATTGGAGATGTGCATGCAGATGTGACTGCAGAAGTAACAGCTTGCTGTAGGTGCTGGAAAATGTAATTCCTTGCAACATTCACTGGCAGAATGCTTCATTCTCCTTAAACCAAAAATATCAAAACAGTGGATTATTTCTTTAATATGGTTTTGTCAAAGAAATGTTGACCTTTAGTACAGTCAAGGGACAGACTTTCAGTGTAAAACCAGAATACTCTTTAAAGAGTTATTATGCAAAACAACTCTAAAGCATACTTAAAATATTATACACAGCTGGCTTAGCAAATGTGCACACAGATACAATTCATAATGAATTCTGTGGTTTATTGCACATGTTCCAGGCATGCACTGTCTCCTCCCTCTGCTAATTTGCTTGATTGTCCTCTCCTCTGTGTAGAATAACCTTCTGAACATAATCTTAACATTGGCTTCGTAGCTGAAATCCTCAGGCTTAGAAAGCAGTTTCCCTGTTCAGCCTGAATACAGTTTTATCTTTTCACTATCATGCTATCATGCTGCAGTGCTTATTTATTACTGCTCTTGTTCTTCAGTGGTGTGAAGAATAATGGTATACACATTGGATGCTTGTGATGGGACTGCAAACAGCCTTCTTAACCTCCTGTCTTCCAAGTCTCAATGGCCTAGGTCCTCAAACAGTGTACGTAAAACAGATACTATCTTTTCTTGAGCATTTCTCTGCTGTAAGATTCGCCTGTGTCCTAGGGTGGCTTTATGATGCTTGTATTCCCAACCATCTGTTCTGTTTATGCTGGATTTTAAGTTCTGCACCTTTAAGACTGGTTCAGAGAGCAAAGGGAGGGAGAAGAAGCATGGAGTTTGGTATCAGAAACTGCACTTGCTCCCCCGCATCCCTTCCCACAGACTGTGTTGTCTGCAACACAGACAGTGGGAGAGGGCTCTCCTTTACTTTTAGTTAGTTTTCAGTTAGCTGAAGCAAAGAAGATCCCTGGACTGTGTTTTTCTTTTTCTTGGAACTGCTCAAACCTGGTCTGGACTGAAAACCCAGAAAAACACCGAGAGCAAACCTGTGGCCCACCGGGGCCCAGCACCAGAGGGACTGATAAGAGACTGAGTGAGCCAAACTACACCCCATGACAAGGACTTTCTGAGTTTGCCATCTCTTCAGAACAGCGAGAGATTTTACTGTTTAATATTATTAATTTTTCATTATTCATATGCTTGTGAATACTTTGCTTGTCAAATAAACAGTTTTTAACACTTTTCTCCAAGCAAATCTTTTCCTGAACCAGTTGGGGGAGGGGCTGCTCAAATTTGCTTTATAGAGGGACCCCATCCGGAGGTTTCCTCCCAAATTTGCCCTAAACCAGGACTGTCAGGCAATGGCAAGGAGGAGCAGAGCAGAGCAGAGCAGGAGCAGGGAGTGAGCCAGGCGGGCAGGACTCAGCCCTTCCATGCCTGAGTGAAGTGACCACAGGGCAACAGCACTCCAGCCGGCTCCTGGGAGGCTGGTCAATGTCCCTGCCTTGCAGGATGGCCACAGAGAACCACATGCATGGTGCACTCAGAAAGCCCATAGGGTGTACAGCACAATCCCTCAGATAACAATCCTGCAATGGCACCCTCCAAGAAAATCCTGTTACAATCAGATCTTGTGCTGTGTACTGCAGTATTTTAAAATATCCTCTGCCTGATGCCTTCTCTTGGAAAGTAAAGCCATTCAACAGAACTGAAATAAGGATAAATCCCTAAACAGTTTTATTACATTTTTATAATACATACTTCTTTTTTATTTTTTATGACACTGAAAGTTTTTATGGCAGCTGAAGCAGGCTTCTTCTAAGGCCCAGATGGCTGCATTGTGTTGACCTTCCTTCCCCACAATGGAGTGACTTGGCTTTTCTTCCCAGTCCTTACCTCTCAAATTTATTAGGTCTCCTTTCTTTGAAAATTGCAGTGGTTTGGCCTTGCTTAGCTACCCAAAATAGCAGTGCCTGACTGGGTGACCTTGAGAGGAGCTGGCTGGCTTCTAACCAATATTAGAGTCTATTACCTTCCTTGCTTGGATGATGTGGAAAGTCAGAGGCACTTTTAATTTTGAACTAGTCAACATGATGAGTCAGTTATTACTTCTTGTAATAAAGCTGGTTTTGCAAGGTCATTCTAAAGGAGAAAAAAATAAATTATGTCATGTGTGCATTTGCACCCGTCCCATATTGAACTCAGCTAAACATTTATTTTCATAGGTATAATATTGAACAACTGTGTTATTTTCAGCTCCCCTTTTGTACATTGAAATGTGGCTTTTGGAAAGAAGTTGAAGAATAAACATTCTGCGATACGTTGGATATTTTAAAGTGAAAATTAACAAAAGCCTTGGAAAGTGGGTTTTTTGTGTGGGGCTCAGATATAATTTCTAATTGTTTGCAAGAAACACTGTGTATGCGGGAATTTTTTATCAAGAATGCTTACAGCATTAGATAACATTTAATATATCAAGTAACTGTGATCCATGTAGTGTAATTTATAAAAAGCATATCTCTTTGCTAACCTATTTCATTGACTAAACAAAAATGTTTTTCAACTAACTAAATGAAAAAAAATTGCTGATGAATTCCTCTAGTCCTCCATAGACACGGTGCATAATAATTGTTAGGGAGAGAGGTTGCAGGGCAAAGGCTGGACAGTCTGAAATACAGGAGTAATACAAAAGCATCCATCCCTGCCTAAGTAAGAAAGACTGTACACTCATCCTCTAAGGCTGGCTAGAAATGAGTTCTATCCATTTTTTTAATGAAGCCTCAAGAACAAATATATTTACATTTAATTTAACTAATTAAAAACCTCAACAATAAAAAGTATAACCATGATCTAATTTGGAGGGCAGTAATCAATATGTAAGGACATCAGCTAGGGTGTAGTCAAAGATACCATCAAAACCTACTGAAGATATTAAAACCTTGGAGAATATTTCCAACAGAGTTTGGATAATAGCTTGTGGTATTTGTCTGTAACTTAGGGAAGATTAGTGTGCAATTATCAACAAATTAGTCTTTTATTAATAAGTTATGCTTTGGAATGATAAATTCTGTGCTTGACCACTGTGTTCTTTCCCTGGTACAGAGGAAGAAGGAAGGAAAAACCATCCTTTAACAGGCATGGGCTGTTGACAAGTCACTCTGTAGGCTGTACTTCTCCCCCAAAACTTCCACAGTTAAAGCTGAATATATATGATGCATTGAGGTTAAGAGAATATGGTATAAATATTTATACTACACATTCACATTATACATTTTTCATATAGTATATGGGCAAAATGTCCCAATAAAGAACATTTTGCTATAAGAAAGACCAGAAGTTTAAAAGTGCAGAAGACTAGAAAGACTTCTATAGAAGAAGTGTAACTTCTTTTCAAGTTTAAATGTTGCTATACCTCAGTCAGATGTAAACAATGCACAATGTAATTTTTGGGGTTATGTAGAGAACTTGTTTTAGGGTTGTTAAACCTAATCAGGCAAAGATAGAAAACCACTTAAATCTGCCCTGAGTCTTCTACTTGGGCAATGATTGACCTATGGACTCTCTAAGCACAGCTTTGTTTTTAATGAGTGGCTTGTACATCTATGTAGTATTCCCAGGTTATCTTAACTATCCCATTAAATTCATCAGTGTTGATGACCATGACTTTGGACTTGAAAATAAGGTGGAGAAACTTTGGCAAAGAGAGAAGCAGATTGTCTGTGAGTGGAGAAATTCATCATAATGTCACTGAATACCTGGGGAGTGGAGTTCAAGCTGATTTATTACAACATTATTTTTCATTTTTACTGGACACTGATCAGGCTTAGGCTCAAGCAATCTCATTTTGATGTCCATTCAAGCAGTGAGAGTGACAATGCTACTTCATAGGCACATTTTTTATGGGTTTTGTGCTGCTGCCTGGTAACATGCAGCTTTTTGAGGCTGTCAGCTCTGTTGGTATATATTGCACAGCATCCAGAGCTGTGAGACTGCAGCTGAAGCCACAGCAGAGAGACATCTTGGGAATTCTAGCACCAGGAAGCATGTGCCTGCTTACAGGATGTTGTAGGCTTCATCATGAGGAGAAACTGCCATGTGTTCAGATGTACTGGGGCAGATCTGCAGATCTTCTCTGCTGACGAGATGTGCTTAGGAATGTGAGATTTTCAACAACAATAAGTAAGGACATTTCCCAGCTGCAAGATACCAAAAAGTCACACAAGTGGGAAAAATGCAATAGAGTAGCAAAACTGCAGACACACAGAACTTGTTCTTTCCAGATAGCTATGCTGGGAAATTCTGTAGCAGACATCAAATATGGGGGGGAAAACCCATCCTTCAGACGAAGAGTCACAATCTCACCCCAGCCACCACTTTGAGTGGGTGTCTGACTGCTCGACAGCAGGGACAAGGGACAGGTAGCCAGATGCAGCTGCTGGGCAGGGATGCCACTGAAGGAGTCGGGAGCAACTGGGATGCGGCTCCAGCTCAACCATACCAGCTGAGCATGGTGGAAGTCAGCAGAAGTGGGTGGTCACATACTCTTTAATTTTTCTTGGGAGCAATAAAGTAGTATGGAAAGATGCTCACTCTTACAAAAGAAACTAGAAGGAAAATATTAAATGTACATCAGAGGAGGAACAGGAATGGAAGGTATATTTCCAGTAGTGTTTACAAAAAAAATTAAGGGAATAAGACCCTAGTTGTACCATAGATTTTTCTTCCTCATAGCTGAAAAGAAAAAAAACCTTTTTGATTGTTTGAGCATTTTTTTAAACCATGGGAAAGACACATGATGGGATCTAAGCAAGAATGGGATATCTCCTCCGCACCTCCATGCATGACTCCAGAGAGCAGCTCCAGCTGGTGGCAGGTCAAGGTCCATTCCCTTTTGCACCACAGGATGTGCCTGTCCATAGGCAGGAGCAAAACTCTTCCATGTAATTTCTGATATTTCCCTCACACAGACCCCCTTTCTTATCAGAGTCTACAGTTACTGTTTTTCTTTCTGATTAAAATATGCTCTTGGGAGTACAGGCTATTTGTGCTGTGCTCTTAGTAACCCTTCTACTGCATGACGGGGGTGAAATGTCAAGACTGATATATACCATGAAGTGAACCCTCGAAAGACAGTCTTGGATACTGCATCATTATTTTTGCCAGCCAGGGTAGTTTGGCAAACCCTCAGAGAATTGGTAAGTATATGTGTATGAATGCTTGTCCGATGCTAGATATATTTCTTTTAAAAAATCTGAACATCATATGTTCCTTACCTAAAATTAGGTGCATTTGTAAGCGCTTGAAATTTTAAGGATTTTTTTTCTGTATTGCTTAGATTTTTTTTCTTACTGGCATTGAAAGGGCAATATTTTCTCAATAATTTGACTAGTTTTCCTCAGCTCTTTAATTTCCAAATGAATGTGGAGGATAGATTTATTCTAATAACAAAAGCAAATATTTTATTGCATATTAAAATTTAGCAATTTTTCTGCTT
The DNA here is from genome assembly GCA_013400585.1 of Chloropsis cyanopogon. Taxonomy (NCBI): domain Eukaryota; kingdom Metazoa; phylum Chordata; class Aves; order Passeriformes; family Irenidae; genus Chloropsis; species Chloropsis cyanopogon. The sequence continues at coordinate 26,614 of WEZZ01025119.1, read as the reverse complement.
CTTAGTGGGAAAATTAGAAAGGCTAAGAGATGTGGAAGACAGGGAAAAACTGATGGGTGAAGGAAAAACAACAGAGCGGGAATGAAAAACAAACATAACTTAATTAGGACTTAGAAAAGTAAAAATACTACATCTTATTGAAATTCAGAGGGCTGTATATACAAGCTGAGAAACCTGGCTGAAATGATGAGTTCATATCATGTTACTAATTGCGTTATAACTGTAAGGCTGTATTACACCTGGAGTTTATTTTCCTTTCCCTTTCCCTTTCCCTTTCCCTTTCCCTTTCCCTTTCCCTTTCCCTTTCCTTTCCTTTCCTTTCCTTTCCTTTCCTTTCCTTTCCTTTCCTTTCCTTCCCTTCCCTTTATAATGAAATTAAATGGGTGTGATCATTTGTTGAACCTGGATTCCCCTTTGTCTGTATTACTTAGTGTATAAAAATAATTTTCAACAAGAGCCACAGCTTTGGGAAACTTGCACCATTTACCCGTCTCCAGGATATGAATAAAACACTGAGAACAAGCTTTATGGAGATTAGGCATCATTGTTTAATGCAACAGTCTGGTAGGAAAGTCTTTGGGTATAAATACAGGCTGTTAAGTCAGTTCAGATCATATAGCCCACAAAATATTAGTAAAAGCATAGAGAACATGGTCTTTTAGGTGCAAGGCTTCTTCAAAAGGAAATCCTATCTCAGTAGCCTGATCAAGCTCTTGGAGGGAGTCAGTAATTTTGTCAATGAGCACATGGATAAAGGATTTTCCTGGGGGCAGAACACGGAGTTTCCAAAATTCCTTAAGGTTCTGAGTCCCCGCAAGTTTCATAACTAGAAGTTATTATGGGAGCTTTTGGAGGAAAAGATCATTTATCAAATGAAACCTGGTAAAAGGACAGAAAACAGATGACTTTTCTACATGGATGAATCAGTAGTTTGTTCCATCAAAACTGGTGCTAAACCCAGTTTTATTCAAGACCCTCATCAGTGATGTGGTGGTGGGAGTTCACTGTGCAATCTCCAAGGCTGCAGTTGGCACTAAGTTCTCTCAGACAGCCTTGTGCTGTCTGAGCACAATGGCAAGGAACTTCACAAGGACCTCAGAAAACTAAGTGTGGGGATAAAAGGGGGGCAAAGTACCAATCCAGATAAATATGACCAAATGCATCTGGAAATAAAATAATCTAGATGGGTATACTGCATGGGGTTAAACACAGAGATGGCAGTGACAGCTCAGGAAAGAGTTTTTAGTTGCTGCTGAAGTCATCAGCTCAGCATGCAACAGCAGCCAAAAAAAGGCTGGACATTGTCAGGAAGGAAGAAGGAGGGAATTACATAAAAGCTTGATGAGCTCAGGTCTTGATGCAGTATGTACTTCTGATCTCCACAACTCAAGAACGATATTGTGCAGCTGGTGTGGAGGAGGACAACAAAATGGTTAAGGATTTGCAGCAGCTACTGTACCACAACACATTAAAAAGTTTAGGGCTGTCCAGCTTGAACAGACAGCTGAGTTAGGGGAGGTTTATGAAATCCCGAAAGTGAGTGGATAATTCAGATGCAAAACTTCTCTCTGCCACACTCTGCAATGACTGGACTTGAGAACGTTTGAAGCTGAGAGGAGATTGGTTTTAAACAGGTGAAAGGGTGTCTTCACACTGGGCACTGTGAGCTTTCACAACCTTTTGCCATTTGAAGCAGTGGATTAGGTTTGGAAAAGAATTAGAGAAATTAATGGGCAGCAGATCTGCCCTAAGACCAGAGTGAAGTAGACATGAATATGTCCTGGAAAGTCCTTAAAACCATCTTTCTGGATGCTTAGAGAGTACGAAAAGAACAGACCACAAAATGTGGCCAAGTTCACATATTTTTCCCTAAATTGTACTGTCCTTTTGGTGGTGTTTGATATCATTAGCTTTACCCAGTAGGTACTTTTATTTTCTTAGAAATAAATATTACAACATATAATTGTAATGAAAAGAATTATTCAAAAATTGCTCTGCTATTCTTCTAGACTAATGGTGCTTAGTTTTAAAGTCAGACTGGAAATTATTGTAGAAAAAATATATGTTAACTTTATAATGCTGTGCATTATCAAGACACAATACTTCTATGTTCTTTCTATCAACAAAACCCTTCCCAGATGTTTCTGTGACATTTTTACTATACAAGGTCACGTTAAATTTTATTTGGAACATTAGTCCCTTCTGGTTTTGAAAGAAGCCCAGAATTAAAACCCGAGGAGATTCAAAGATTGAGCTTTTCCTTCAACCTTGAATTTCAAGGACAAAAGGTATTCAGTTTTAAGACTATGATTCAGACTAGTTTCCAATAAACTACATCCAGTCCTTCTTAAAAGTGAATCACACATATTTTAACACAAAATCCACTCTCATTCAAAACAGCTTTTACACATTTATTTTTTCAATTAGAAGAAAGAGAAACAATATGCAAGCAAATGCACAGATGACATGGCAACCACAATATCAGCTAAGGTTTATTACACTATCCCAGCATTTCATAATAGAAGTTTTCTCTTGCTCCCGTTCATTCTTGCAGCAAAACTACTAAAGGCATCCACAAGTACAGAACAGGGTCTTGAACTGCTAGTAAAGTTGAGAACAGGGAAAAAGATATGAAGGAAGACAACACGGTGTCTTTGAGAACATTTATTCAGCAGCTCATGGAGAAAGCTCAAATACAAAATCGGCATAGAAAAATTGTCATTAGGGATTAAATGTATCAGAAAAGGTGATTTCAAGGAGGGGATGAATTGTGGGACATCTTGGAAGTTTAACCAAGGGTATAATGGAGAGAAGGAAGTCACCTTCCTGAAGAATGTGAAGAGAGGTTTGATGCAATCAACCCCACAAGCTAGGAGAAGGGACAGCCACTTTTCTAACAGACTGCTTTGTTAAGGGCAAGAGAAGGAACACTGCAATACTCAGGATCGGGAATGAGAATTTCTGCTCTGAAAGAAAGGCTTTAAGAGCTTTTAAGCAGAAAATATTAACAACTTTTATCAAGACAGAGCCTGGAGCTTCTTCAGCAGGAAGCTTGAATGAAAGATGTCCTGAAGACAGAGGAAGCAACAACAGGCCAGTGGTAACGATGGTTCCTATAGTGATGAAAGAAGGTGACCTAAGGAGGGCTGGAAGGAGAAATCTGGAGATTTTTGCAGTAATGTTGAACTTGGGCTGATGTAGCACATCCCCAAAGAACAATTAAGGACACCAACTGTAGGCTAGCGTATTTGAGGTATTTCCTGTTTAAATATGTTTGCTTTTGGCAAACTAAACTATGTTAACATAATGATGTAGGCAATGTTTTGCACAAGTCCTGAAATTCCCGTCTTTCTTTTAACTCACTTTTAAGCTGATGTACTGTTTACTGCCCTGACTCTTCAGGATGTTCTCAAAGCTTCATACCTCAAGGTGTTGGAGATGCAGCTCAGGAAAACACGTGTTAATAGTTTCCATACAATTTTAAAAATACCATGCAGTTCCTTAATGAAGCAAATATTTAAGGTACACATAAAATACTGTAAACTGCAACATTAAATTGTGTTTTGAATATCCTCAAGAAATTTTAAACAAAATTTACTAGAGCATTTGTTTGTATTCCTTATGCAGTCAACCCCTCTCTGTTGCTGTTTTAGAACCAAACATAAGGTTTTGAGCACTTTTTATTGCATACAAAGGCATCTTCTCATCTTATTCCCAAGACAGTTCTTGAAATTTATAGCATAACCACAGTATATGTGTGGAAATGTCATCCATGCTTACAGTATGAGAAAACTGTCCCTGACACAGCATTTCGTCACTGCTCACTGGCTTTCTGAAGTCTGTCAGGATCTTTCTAGGGTGTCTAACTGTTCACCCAGCAGTTTTTGTCTAAAGTGAAACTGATAAAGTTCTGGGACTTGACCCTGCCAAGAGACATATCTCTTGGTTCTTAATCAGTCAGGCTTAGGGCAGCCCTTAACTTTCACTTTTACAAAGAATTTCTCATTGAACAAATACAGATGACCTGCCAGATGGCTTTCCAACAATGGAAAGTTTTTTAAAGCTTCAGAAACAGTTACCAAACATCTGAGCATGTTTAATAAGTGTCATATTCTATGTCTACACATTTCTGTGTAATATACCCGAGTTGCTCTATCCCACAGTTTTCAAATATTTGGAGATCAAATTTGAATCCCCATACTGCTCACTGGCTTGTTTCCATTTTCTTGAGACAGAAAGAGCAAGTGTGACAACACAGGATATGTGAATTTCTCTCCCATTTTTCAAAATTTGGTGTGTTCATACTAGCCCTACTCTCTGGCAGATGCAGGCCCATGGGCCTTCCACCATCATATGAGTGTTCATGGATCTGAAGTCTCATTTTAGTGTAGAAAGGATGATTTTCCTTTGCATTTGCAGTGGAATATATTCACCCCTGCAAAATAAAGTGTTATCTTCCTTTTCTGCAAATTTTTGTCTCTTGATCCAGGTAAATGAAACTTGGGCTATCTCAGTGTGTGGAAAAATGGAAAAATTGCATTACATCCATGATCTTTTGGCTTTGAATTTGCTTATTAAAATTAACAAAAAGTCAGAATTAAGATTAAGGGGATTGTCCACATATAAGCAGTCTAGAAGAACACATCTTAACTCATTTAAACCATTGTATCAATACAGATTGTCTAATCTTTCCTACAGGTGTAAGGATACTGGGAAAGCCATGTATTTGAAAATACAGCTTCTTCATGAGGCGCTATGATAGCCCACTATTGTACACACTTTGATCATTGTGTGTAGACAGTGTGTAGAGAGAGTCAGACAAATGGAGGCGGAATCCGAATTTGGCATAGAATATTCTAAATATTCATAGAATATTCTAAAATAACATAATGATAAAATATAACCAAAGAAGAAAGGGGCTGGAATTCTTCAGGAATGGTATCTCTGATTAGGAATTTACTATAGTTCTGCCTCCCTCAGCCCTTCTCAGTTTTGAGGTCAAAGAAAAACAGGCCCTTCATCAGCACAGTTAAGACTCGCAACCTTGAAATGACAGGATAAATCTGTCATTTCTTCTGCCTCTGGGACTCTGCAGCAAGGATGCATGGTGCAAGATGTGTGATGGAAAGAAGGAGTAGATTGTAGAGGGGACAGTGACATTTTCTCTGCTTCCCACCTGCCTGTGTTACTTCATTTTTTCATTTGCTCCCCCAAGTAAGGATGCAGCTGGCAGTCAACACGTAGGTAAAGACAAGCGCTGAAGGAGCTCTGGGGTTAAGTTTTATGTCTACTAATGAAGCTAGCTGTGATGGCTAAGGAAGACTTTCAATTTTCTATGAAAGCTTACTAAATTGTTAATTTAGTTCATCTCTTTGCCTCCCATCATTGATGAGTGTTGCTTATCATTCCTTTAGGCCTGGGCTTCCATCCTTTCTGACAAAAGCTTGTACTTCATTCATGTACAGCGACAACTTAATTTTGCTTATTTAAGAGAATAGATGGGGGAGATTTCACACCTTTTTTATTTTTTCACTCCCTTCTCAAAAGTGTTGGTGTGAGCTGGAGGATTTTTAGGTCCTTGAAAAATCACTGGAGAAGAGTTGTTTGAGGAAATGCTCAGGATCAAGCATTGAAAGATAGAGGTTGTGCAGGACAATAGGCAGGTATTTGGAAAATGCGGGTCAGAATTGTCAGGAAAGAAACTGAGGCACAAATTTTGTGGCAATATGATACCAAAAGGCTGTCTGAACCTTGAATGTTGTCATAATCAGAGTTTAAAAATTTGATTTAAAAAGAGAGGCTAGGGACATTTTTTCCCCTTGTTTAATGATGTGTCAAAACTGGAAGCCTACGAAAGGCTGTGAGCCCAAAAAGTGCTAGAACAGGGCAAACTGAACTGAGATTTTGTTGAATGATCTGAGAACTTTGGCATAAGAAGTGGACGTTCAGATGAAAGGACAAACAGCTGTTTATAAGCAGACAGAAATCAAACTCACCCATACAGCTACCTACCTATTTAATTGGTCAGAGATACCTAGAGATGTCTAGGTATTCATTTCCCTATTAATTGGGAAAGCATGTGTGTCTGGCACGCAAACTTACCTTGACTCTCAGGCCCTGTGATTGCCACTGGGAAGACAACACTTCAAAAAATCCTAATCTTTTAGGAAAGCAGCCAACACAAGTGACTCTGTTAGTGTCATTTAAGACAGATTGTCTGAGATGTTTCTCTTTGCCAGGGGCTTGAAGGTGTGTTTATCACAGACTGAGAAGAGCTGTGCACACACCCCCATCAGATCAATAGAGTATGTGAGCACCACATACTCTGCAACATCTAGAAATTGGAACCAGAAATTTAATCCCAGTTCTGGAAATGTTAAAAAGCCTTTCCCATACTGGTGATTTTCCCTGTAACCTATTATATATAGTATAATTTTTCCTGAGAAATTTGTCATTTTTCATGTTCTGCGCTGATTCCCTCTGGAACTCCAATCACACTTTGTCCCCCTTATGTATCTTCCACATTTTGCATGACAAACTCTCTGACTCTTGCATCATGCCAACCACATTCTGCACATGCACAAAGCTCATTTTGAAAGAGTTTGACAGAAATAGACTGGAGGACTTGTGTGTGTGGGGGGGCGGGGTCCTTTGGTTCCCTGGCTAGCTCTCTTGGGGCGACCCCGCACCTGCAGGCACTGTCTCCAGCTCTTCCCCTGGTCCTTCCTAGCTTACTTTGCTCAGGAGGGCACCAGGCGGGGCTTGACCTCTTGCTGGAGCCTGCGGGCTTCCCACATAAGAAACCAGAGAGGCAAGAGCGAGCTGGACAAAACGTCTTTACTTGATNGAACCAGGAGATGGGACCATTATAAATTAATACATAATAAATAAAATATAATAAATAAATGAACACACTGCCACAGACCTGGGCTAGTAAATGGATGCAAGAACTCCACAGACCTGAGTGGTGCACAGCCTCGCCTTTCACAATGACCTGCATTGTCCATCCATACTGTGGAACTTACCCTTGGCAAGCACACACACACAAAACCCTGTTTTAAAGTCTTAAAATCAGTGTTAGCAGTGTGTGGACCTCTTCCTGAATCTGCCAGGCATTGCTACTTTAGTTCATAGCAAGGCAGTTTTGCACTTGACAACTGCCCCATTCACTGCATTACTCAGCTTTATTCTTTATTCAGTATTTTAAAAGATGAAATCTATAACTACACTGGTGACACCCTGGTGCTTTTTGCTTTAGAAGAGGAGGAAATTCTGCCATTAGATCATTGCATGCCATTGCATCATGCAAAATGGGTGTTTTCTGAAAATTAGTTTAACCAGCCTCTAGTAACTATCATCCCTTGTGGTTAACAGCAAATTTTGTATAATTAGATTTTAAGAAAGCATATGTTGCTAATTGCTTGTTCTGACCAGGAATGACAGCTTTAGTCAGTTATGCAAGATCCTGAATGATGCCAGGTGGAGCTGTAGTTAACAGGAAGTATGAACATTACATTGTCTTCACTATAGGCCACTGTAGGTACATGTGAGTTGAATTTGCAAAATGGGACCAGTTTTTGGTTTCCCAGACTGAAATATTTTTTACCTTCTCTGGAGTCCAAGGAAGAATCTGGCTGCTGGGTTGAGAAATCTGTCTACAGGTGAAGAAAAGTGATGAAGTTGTTTTCCTATGTGGAAAAAAACCCCATTTTTTATATAACACTACAATAGCTTGTGATATTCTGTGTTATTTAGATACACCACAGAGATCAAAGCATTGCAGTATATTTTATCAACTTGCCTGTATTCTGAATCTATGAAATTGTATTTTCTCTTGTTCTTATTCAATTTATGATTTATTTTTCTCCTGGTATAAATCAGTTTCTGTTCTATGGATTCATGGCAGGTATTCCATCTTGTTTTTCAATATGCTATGCCTAGAACAAATATCTAGTCAGTCATGGGCATATAAAGTATTAATCATACGTGTTTGAAGGTATGTTGCTATAGCAATTCCTTTAGTGCAAGAAAAAATCAGCATATAGCAGGCCAGGGATATGAGAACAGTAGGAATTACAAAGCTATAACAGCACTATTAACACATTATTGCATTGTAATGATATTATTTTCTAACTATTCCAGTCCCCAGCTGCCTAATTTTTAAGATAGAATTCTCTAGCAGGGATTTCATAAATGGCCTGACATGAAAGACACTTGCAATATGAAGAAGACATTAAGCTATCTGAAGAAAATATTTTTCAAATGAGAAAGTGGGTAAACAAGCAAAATATCTTCTGTCCACAACATACCAGACCCCTTGTCTTCCCTATTCCACTGTGATCCACCCTGAGGTGCCAAACATGACAGGGCTGAATGGAAGAGATTAGCAAGACACAGCTTAAAAAGAAATGCTGTGAGTTGAGCATGTAAAGCAGCAGAGCAGGAAAGCTGGGAGACCAAGCAGAAGGAGATATGGAAATGTAATTTCATCTTGTATTACAAATCTAACTGGAAAATTTTAAAACCAAAGCAGAAAAGACATTGTCTCTGGGAGGATTATAATTATCTGGGGGAGAAAGGAGGCAGTAAGTAGTGGTGCAGCTCATGCCTGTAAAAAGAATGCAATGGTAAATTGAACTGATTGTGAGTATGGACTGAACCATAGCGTGAAAGAGGACTAGTCAGACACAGATACACTAAGCCTGTATAAAGGCTGCTAATCCTCTGGGTGTATTAGCATTGCCTTCCCTGGGGGCAAGGTAGGGTCAGCTTCAAGTAATCCCGCTCCTGGTATTTAACTCTCTGAGTTCAATGCTTTCCTAATGTAGATCTTTGCATTATGCTGCAAAATATGCTGAATTGCCCAAAGATCTCCCCTTGCTATGCTCTGTGTCTTAAATATTGAATTCTTGAGCTTCAATTATTGTAATATCTCTCTTCCAACACATTCATTAAAGACAAGAAAACAAGAATCCCACAAACAAACAAACACCTTTGGATTTGTTGCATTGATTTATTGTCTGAATGAACAAGAAAGAATACTTATATTTGAGTGGATGGGATCAAATAGTAAATATCAGAGTGAGCTAGCTGTGTATCATCCACATCCTTTCTTTTTAATTAAAGACAAATATAGGCCTTCAAGAAAAAGAAGCAGCAGTTCAAAGAGGTATTAAGTTTAATAGCAAGCAACCTTTACAGAGATGGATCGTTTTCTCACTGTTTTGTTTTACAGCAAAGTGACAGTAAGAAGCAAGAAAGGAAAACCGGGAAAATTTAACCTGTTACAGGAAAAAAAAAATAAGAAAAAAGAAAAAGATTGCTTTTGTTGAACATGCTTTCCAAGAAAGACAAAATTTTCAAAGGGGGAGGGAAGGAAGCAGATAGATTTAAAAAAATAATAGAGTTTAAAGATACACTTCCTATCTTGGTCTCCTTGGGAAATGTGTGAAAAGAAGTTAAACTGGCTGCTTAATTTAAATTGTGATGGAAAGAACTACATAAGGAAAATAAAAATACCTAGGCATTTGGAAATGAGCAAGTGTGCTTTGCCACTGAACTCTTTTGGTAAGTTGCAACTTGCTCCCAGATTTCATTTTCCAGGTATTTAAGAGCCAAAATTCAAATACCTGAAAAATTCATTAGAGGTATCAACAGCATTTAATTTTTGTATAGCAGACTAGGCAGCACTGCAGAGCAAAACTTTTCAACTCTGTATAGTGCCAAGCTTGTGGTGAGAAACTGATACCACAAACGCATGGTTTTTCTGTAGGGAAAATCTCTCAGCACACAGAAGGTATCATTTACCCCAAAGAGGTTATGCAAGTGTCGAGTAAAATTATTAATAAAGTGGTTGACATTAAGAACTGGAATTTTGCAAGCAGTCCTGGTTGGTGAAATATCTGTGGTCAGGGTCTATAAAATTCAAGAGGTGAGTGTGCACAGTATATATGCATTCATGTAAGAACAATATGGGTGGCTGCATTATGAGTCTCGTTATTTCTGTGTACACACATATATATATAACTGTTGCTCATGTATATATGAATAGTCACAGCTGTGTGTATGAGAACCACCTATACATGTGCATACATGAAAAAGCATCTGAGATTTTTTAATGATACATTCCTCAATATACTTTCCCAAACTTTGGAAAATATTAGTATTTTCCAAATTTAAAAATAATAGGCCCTTATACTAATCTTGCATAGAAAGCAGAACCTTTACAAGGGGCTATTCCCACCTCTCTCCTAAAGTCAGCTTCTAAAGTCAGACTCCTAAAGTCAGCTCCAAATGCCTTAAGAATACATCTTTTCCATTTTTATTATAATGCTATTTCCATTCATCAGGAAACTGACTTTTACTGATGTCCTGAATGCTCCTTTAAATCAGGTTTCCACTACTGGGTCTAATCTAATATTGTATCACTTTGAAGTAATACACAGACACTACCAGAACATAGAATGAACGTGCAAAACTGAGGAAGATGTCAAGGCAAAGCATACATCTACTGCATGTTGTTGCTTTATTTGGTTTATGTTTTCCAACGAGCTGCACTGAACTGTGGTGGATCAGCTATCTATTCACGTTGCACCTTCAACAGCTACACCCTGTAGGAACCCTGAAACTAATCGAGAGAAAAATCTGATCCCGCTGAAATCTCGAGGAATTTTTCTGCTGACTTCACTAAAGCCATGATTTTGCCTTATATATTTGTTCAAGGAAGAATGGAGCCCTTTAACCACAATATATCTGTTCTGCCCCTCTGCCGCTGCCATGGGTGACCTCAAACACTTGTGCTCAGTGTCAGGCAGTGCAGTTGCTGTTTATTTGCTTCTATTCCTAGCTCAGCTGAGCGTGCTAAGTGAGAGATGCGCCAGCCTGCCTCATCGCAAATGGCCTTTTAATGAACTAGTCAAGGATTTAAATTATCCAAGAACCTGGGAAAAAGCATTTTAAATTTAAGACCCTTTTAGGCAATTAAAACCTGACATGTTGCCATTGAAAACAGGCCAAGGAAAAACTGATTCCACCTCTTGAGATTCACCTCTTACAGGGAAAATAATGGCATTTCAGGCACCCTAGGTACTGCAGCCTTCAGAGGGTGCTCGTATGTCAGCTTCATGAATTGATTCTTGCTGTGCAGCATCTCAAGTTGATCCTCCAGGCGTGAGAGTGTTTGGTCACTGAACAAACTGGATTACTCTATGTTGGGCCACTGCCATTTCAAAACACGGGGGAGGAGGAGAAAGAAAGAGAGGGAGGAAGATTCCCACAACTAAGATATTTGTTTCACTAGATTAAGCAGTTTTATTTCTACTTTTGGACGTATTTATCTGTTTGTTTTAAATGTGTGATGTGATCAACTTCTATTTGAAAGCAATAAGATTTGAGTATCTTAATACTTGAGATATTCGATGTTTGCAAACTAGTAAATAATCTGCCATTCACAATTTGCTAAATAGCCTATCAATAATGTACTTTGAAAAAAAAATAATTTGCTGGGCTGCAATGCTCCCCAGTAATGGAACATTTCCATGTCCTCTCCACTTGCCTCTTGTGTGGCACTGAAAGGCTAAAACATTAAACAACTACATACATCATACAGAAAAACTCCACAGTGAGGCCCTGAGAAACTAATTTTCCAAATAGTTCCCTTACTAGTTAAAAAAGTCACACAGGCAGCCCTTAGCCATAAAACATATCACTCATATTTCCATTCTCAGGTGCCGTGCCAGGGTCATGACCGCTGCATGTGAACCGTTCCCACACAGACCCAGAGAAGCCAGGCTGGGAACCCTGCCTCCCAGTGCTTATGTCTCATCATCCTTGTGCTGGAGTCAACCCAGTGTGGTTTTCAGCTTAGCTCTGTCTCAGCTTAGCTCTGTTACTGGTGGCCTCAGGTTTTACAAGCTTAACCAAGGTATAAGTTTGCTGCTTAGTTGCCTATTGCCATGTGGGAGAATCAATCCTCCCCTTTCCTGAGCTCCTTTGTGTTACGGATGATCTGGCTGCATGGGTTGGGCTGGCCATGTCATGAAAGCTCACAGGCAGCTAAAGAGCAAAGCACTGGAGATGACCACTGGTTTCCTGAAGTGCTGGGCCAGAGTAGCGGCAAATGCTGGCACTAGCTACATGAGCGCTGGTGAGGCTGTTTTGTGAAAGCTCACAAAGGTTCAGAAAGGAGACCTGTTCTTCATCAAATCCACTGCTGCTGAGGCAGAGATCTTCTTGCAGTTGTATTTGCCTTATCCCTTAAAACTAACTCCACGTGTGTTTATAAGATTAGTTAATGGAAAAACGTGAAGTGCAGTGTTTTAGCTAAAGCTTTGCTTTTGGGAAGTGAAGTGGCTTTGTTTTGGAGGGATCTGGAGGAGAAGCGCCTGGCTGTCCAGTGCTGTGAATCTCCTGAACTGCATCTTCCATCAGAGTCCTCTAACACTGCAGAGGGAAGTAGGTTTTCCTTGCTTTTCTAGTTGTAAAACATAGCTCATGAGAAAACTTCAATATGCATGGAGAAAAGGACACCCATGAAAACGATATTCATAAGTTTATAATTTTTCAGAAAAATGGATTTATTTGTAGCACATCCACAGACAGACAGATGTGAAGTTGGCTTGTGGTGTGGCTAGAAAGCCAAAGGGATTGGGGCACACATGCTGCTGGTAGCTTGAAGTGACTCACAGTGGCTGTTCAAATTGAGAACTTTTTGCTTCCAGGTGATTAGACAAATACTTGTTTTTAACTGCCTTTACTTCTTATTCTCTGTTTTTCAATGCAACTCTGTTACATGTGTCTTTTCCACAGAACTCATCTCTTATGCATTATAGTCCTGCTGTGTACTGAATAAACTGAGAGCTGGAAAGAGCAGTCCCACATGAAATAATGAAAAGGGTTAAAATCATTAGTTAGCTTTTTTATGCTGTCTTGTGTTTTGGCCAAAGAGTGTAAATTCACCTCACTATTTCTGAAGTATTTCCTACAGAATGCTAGAAAATTATTTTTAAAATAAAGCAATTATTAAAAGCACTTTGCATGTTATCTCTGAGCCTTAAGCTTTGAAGAATACCAGTATCACAGAATCAAACCAAATTGAGAGATGTGAAGAATATAAATTTTTTAATTACATAATTCTATTTCTTAAATTTTCTATGTCTAATGAACTTTCTATTGCTTTCTGTAGGAAGGTATATATTTGGTATTCTTCCCACAAACTAAAGCAGCTATAAATCTAAAAAGCCTAAGGCTGTATTTTGACTTGGTACTATGTAACTTTTGCTATGGGTACAGAAATGGAGGATGATGTGAAAATTGTCAAAATAGCTATCTATTGCCTTATATATTTTTACCCAGGTCACAAAAGCAAAATACTGCCCTTCAGTGCCACTTTGACTAGGGGTCCCTATTCCCAAAGGCCATTTCTCCATTTTCCAAACATGTACATATTTTCTGCCCTGAATTCTGGCATGCATGAATGTATGAACAATATTTCATGTAGGTTCTGTTTCTATAATTTTGTTCATGAATATCCACTTCCTAAGAAGATTTTGAAAGCAAAATAATTAAAATAGAGTAATGGGTCCGAGACAGTGGTTGCAGGTTTGTTGCATGATATCAGCAATAAACTGGCTTTTAGTGGAAGATTACTCAGAATTTCTGTTGTCATTGCCATTTTCACTGACATGTAATGTTTCTAGATAAGTGTCACTGCTCTGAAACCTACTTATTCCAAATAGCAATGATAAGGTTTTATGAATCTGAAAACAAGTCTGTTTGAACTGAGTTAAATCTGCAGTGGTGCCAGCGCTTAGTCTCTGTTAGCTCATGGGGAACAATTAACTTATCTTATGTAACTTCAAAATTAAATAATTTAAAACAATTCTTCTCCTTCCCTGTGTGTAGTTCCCCCCCCCTCCTTTCTTTGCGGTTAATAATTATAATAACATACTCAGATGCAGGCAGTGTTATTATCTGATAATGTCTGAAATTTGAAATGGGCCTATTAGCCACCCGAGGCGAAACATAATTGCCCAGTTTCTGTGCACTATCAGATGGCAGATGATGTTGCTGAATGTTATTACTTAAGTATTTCAATTTTTCATATGGTGGAGAAAATAAATTTCAACTGTGTTCTGCAGCAAAACACTCAGCTTTGAAGGGTGTTACTATTTCCAAAAGGTTGTGATGCTGGTACTGTTACCCCTATAACCTTTGGTAAAATTGGTGCTTTGACAGTATAATTAAAGCTGAAGAGCATTGCTGCTGGGAACATTAATGTGGTATATACTATAGTGAGCATTTGCACTTTCAAATAACAACAATTCCATGTCATCTTTCCTAAGTAAGCAAGGCCTGAGCCTATTTCATTGCTAGTAAGTCACACATCTCCAGCTCTTAGATATTTTCCATTGAAATTCCGCCTGGGCTGGTGTTCCCAAGTCTGAGTTCTTCTTCACACTACAAGTTTGAAATATTCAAATTAAATTATTAGCTTTTTTGTTTATTTGTTTGTTTGTTTTTCTGACTAGTTTTTTTAGATCTGCTTTAAAGCTCTGGGGACCCCAGAAGTAGGGAAGCCAGGTCATAGCTCCTTCAGCTAGGAGGTGTTGAGGGGCTATGGGCCAGCAAGACTGATGTTGCTAATAAGGCCTGGTGGTGTGACTCAGAATTAAAGGTTACTTATCCAAAAAAATAAAAGGGGTGTAGCTTGAATAATTTCATGTTACACTGAAACCTTTGGGACTCTTTCCCAGTGGAGCAAGTCTAATAACACTGCCTGGGTAGGATAGATTTTGGGGCTTGATATATCAGCCTCACCTACAAGAGCAAGAAGAGACTATGCTTTATTAGAACCAGAATGTACAGGTTTTTAGCATCTTTGTGCTACTGCCTAAGGCAGGCATGAAACAGTACTTATTCCAATCTGCTGTAAGAATTATGTGCTTTCAAAACATTTCAGAGAGTTAAGCTCTTTAGAGAGCTGACTTTTCAAGAATTTTCTGGCTTTTTGCTCAGGTTAGGGTCAGTTTGTCTGTATAAAACTTCCAGATGCTGTGATTCCCTCTATGATGTCCTAGTTACACAATTCTCATTCACGGGTGAAGAGGTAAGTTCTGAGTGGGGTCTAGTTTCCTGCAAAATTACCTCTGACTTCAGGTCCTCTGCTTTTATTTTCTCTTGGAGGAAAAAAATATGAACTTACAACCCAATGAAAAAATCTATTTAAAATTATTTTTGTTTGAGAAATTCATATCGTGTTGCTTAATTTTCATATTAACAGCTAACTGAGAAAAATACTTCATCACTGAATATGAAAATATTTCAATTTCTTCCCTTCCTAGATGCTTTTAGTGCATTTTGGCGCTTTTTTTTTTTTTTTTTTTTTTTTTTTTTTTTTTTTTTTTTTTTTTTTTTTTTAATGGAAAGAACAAGTAGTGAAACCATGATTAGGAAATCCTGATAAACAGAGGGTTATGTCACTGGCTCAGTGTGTTGGAAGGTATTCTTTCTGCTGTTGGATTGTGTCTAAGCCATGCAATAAGACTGTTAACAAAATGCTGTTTTTCCTAGGAATTCCTCAAATAGCATCATTTAGCTACAGGAAAGTAAGGTATTTGCTTTCTAATGTGGGGACAAATTTCTGCTTCATGATATTTCTGCCTCATGAAATTATTTCCATAAACTCTTTTAAAATATGGAAGATCTGCATTTGTAAGAATTAGATTAGGACATAAAGGAGAACAGAACTCTACTATACTTTGCTGCTTTTTTAGTGGATTTGAATTGAAACACCTTTGAATTACTCAGGATAAGATGAATTTTGGATCTGAGCCAAATTTCCAGTTTTAAGAAAAATGCAATGTGTCTAGCAGGTCACAAGTATGTACAGCCTATTTTGTTTCTTTTTAATTCCTTATTCCATACTTAGGGTGTGCTTTAATGGCCTGAGCAGGTAAAGTGCACTCTTGAAGAAGTTTTTGTATATACACACACCCTAGACATTGGGAAAATAAGTATACCGGTCTCCAATATCTGTAAATGCAAGGATGTCATCCCCAGATACAGGATATGTGGGAGAGAAGGAGATTTCTTTGTCCTTCAGCTCATCAGTATAACGCTGGCGAAAAAATATCCAGCTCTGAGGCCCCAAATTCTCTTCTCAGACCATCAATAGAAATGTGAAGAACTTTGCTGGAAAACAGTTCTTTCAGAAGAAGAGTGTGACATGTCTGCTAAGTTCACCGTTCCTGCTGGTCTCTTTCCCCTGGATCTTGTTTCTGATCTGTGCAAAATGGGTATGACCAGTACTGCCAAGGCTTGCTTTGACTCACCCTGTCTCAAAAGCAGAGCTTTAAAAGTGGAAGAGCGCACCAACTTAGAAGATCTGAACAGATGAACAGTCAGTAACTCAAATTCCTTTTTAATATTCATCTCCCAATTGTTTTGGAGAGGCGGTTAGCAATACTACTCAAAATTTCTGTCTGAATGCTGCATGATCAACTGTGCTTTGGCAAAGTTTTTGCCAAGCCTCCCAGAAGTCCTTCACAGCACATCAAGCTCTCAGAGTCATATAGCTTCCTCTTGGCAAGGGCATTTGATAGTCCACAGTATTCAATGCCAGAACTGGAAAACAGTAAAATAAACTATAAGCTATGAAGCAAAAAAAAAAAAAAAAAAAAATTATACTCATTGTAATTGAGTCAGCTTGTTGAGGGACATAAAAATCTAATCAATTGCTTTTGCATAACAATCAGTTGTCATATTGGGCTCTAACTGAGCAGCCAGATGGAGCCTTGTAGCTGTAGACTGTAGTAGTAGTGTTCCTGGGACACACAAAACCACATGAGGCGATGAACATTAGGTTCATCTTTCTATTAATGTGTAAGGAGAGCTCCACTTTACAGGCAGAACCAGATTTCCCAAACCAAACGTATTCCACTCAATATGCTTCTCTCCCATATACGGCAGATAAAAACCTTTCTTTTAATGGATCCTTTCTGGACTTATAGGTATTGCTGAATATACTATGAAGCTGGGGCATGTGTAGCTTCCAAATGTCCAAATGAGGTGGAGTATCTACAGAACTTCATCTCCTTTCTAATGTTTTTGTATATGCTCCATATGCGTGGCACATTTAAAAGGACACTGACAAGACATTTTTCATAAACATTCTGTGCCTTAGTGTTTATAAAAGCTTCTTGGGAAAACTGTAGCTGAAATCCATTTCTTGAGTGAATTGTTTTTCTCCTCCATCTGGATACTTTGGTTTACTTGGCTGTGAGCTTTCTGGTAGCAGCAGAAGCAATTGGTAATAAGGAACTGAGAATATTTAACTATTTATCCCTAAAATTAACCAAAAATAGGCAAGTCCCGTTTTGAGTCTGCAAAGCTTGGCAGCATTCTGTCAAATAGGGTATTGAATCAAATATAGTCAAGAAATAAAAATGACCAAAGAAAGGTTTTGCCTAAATATAACCTGTGTTTCTGTCCCTGTGTTTCCTAAGATCTTCTTTGTCCAATAAACTTCATTGACTTTGAAAAGGGCTCAACAATACCACACCAATGTCTGGGTTTTTTAAAATTTATCTGCTTGATGATAGGTGGCCAAATAGGCAAAAATATCGACTCAGAGATCTGGGAAAAAAAATTGAACTTAATTTTTTTCCTAGCTTCCAATAATAATTAAAGTTAAAATAATTCCTCTAGGATTTAGTGACCCTTCTCTTCAATGGAGGAGAGCTGCTAAGGGGAGCTGCCAGTGCTGCACTGCAAGAATTTAGCAGGATGCTGGCTGGGGCGTGGAGCATGGTGGTGACTTTTGCAGAGACTGTGTGCATTGCACACACTCCATGAGCAGCCACCCTTATGCTGAGGCCTTGGTTGGCCTGCCACATCAGCCTCTGATGGGCAGATAGCAGCCCCTGGTTCTTTTTGTTGAAATAATTCACAATTAAAATCTATTATCTTCATTGTGAAACTTTTTTTTTTTTTGCAGTCTCCCTCAAACAGTCTTCAGACAGCATTTCTTTCTTTTTTTCTCTTACTTTCACAGCTCTCTGTAATTTCCTCTCCATCTGTCTTCTAATCTGACTCCTAACTCCACAGCTGTGCAGACCACTTATGAAAAGCTGTCAAATTCTTTCTCCTTTCCCCTTCTACCCTTGTAGCTGAAAATTTCAGGTAAAAATAGGTAGGATATGCTCTGGGGAGTTCACAACAACTCTTACGGAGCAGTACACAGTTTGCTTTCACTGCTGTAAAACACTATTTGACAACTATCCACAAAAACAAACTTCTTCTAAAGATTCATCTCTCATCAGAAGCCGCCTTAATTTCAATTCTTGGGAAGGTCTCTATGTTACCTTTCACTGCAATTTGCTAAAAAAAGGTTAATTTGATTTTTTTCTATTTTATGTAATTATTTATATACATATATATAAAAATTATATATGTATATGTTACTGTATTGTAGTATCTTATGGATTACTATTTTGTAGTCATTCTAATGTAATACTACATTAAAACAGTACATTGATAACAGAAAGTAATATTTAGCACATTTTCAATTAATAGCCTGTCTGAAAAATGGATCTTTGTCAAAGAGATGAAACCTTATTATTATCTAGTCATTTCTTAATTATTGAACCAAAATGAATGAGTCAGTGTTTGTTCCTCTGAGAAATCATCAAGAAAAGAAGTTCCTTCCTCAGGTTTCAACTGAGGACTTCAAAACTTCCACACACTTGCAAGAAAGATGCCTCCTTTTCAGGATATCATTCCCCATATACGTTTCTGAAATATCTGAAACTAGACTGAATAAGCATATTTAATCACAGGTACCAGAAACACAAAAATTTGGTTTTGTCTTGGCCAATGATTTGCAAATGTGAGATGCCACAGATGCTAAAGTATGCACAGAGATTATGAGAGAAAATATTCTCTCTTTTGAGAGAGAACTACTTAAATGTTTCATTAATATTAAAATTTGCACAAAAATTTACTTTCTTATTCTGAGCTGGGACAGCCCTTCAAACTAACTGTGTTGGTCCATTGCTATTATGCTGTCATGTTAAAAAAACAGAGAAAGAGAAAGAGAAAAAGAAAAAGAAAAAGAAAAAGAAAAAGAAAAAGAAAAAGGGTACCTTCCATTTTAACAACTTCTTGGCTGTTTACCTTACAATTATAGATTGATTATGGCTTTAATCTCACTTTTTAATGTGTTTTTTTATTGTTAAGGATGATAGGTCCAAGGGGATTTTCATATATTATATCCTTTGGGAGTGATATGAATAAGAGCTGCTGGATGCTGCAGATAGGCTTAACACCTCTGGGAAGCGATCTGTGTGGTTTTTGATGGGATGTGCCTTTAGTGGCTTCAACCACCACCCAGGGATAGTGTGAGCTCAGAGTTTGCTCAGTGCTCTTGACCCAACCCTGGCAGTGTGTTTCTGTTTGGCTTCCTTGGCCAGATGTACTGCTGAAAGATCATTGTGAGGAAGATTCCCAAGTGACATCTTCCTCCTAAAATCACTCAGCACTTGGATGTCTGTGTGTGAAGACACACTCATCCAGAAACCTCTGCTCTGGTCATACCTGAGAGAGATGATTCTATTGTGACTGTCTTTTTAATTCTAGGCATATCAGGGGGAATTTTAGATTACAAGTAACTATCTAGTGCTGTGCACTGAGAATATAGTATTTCTAAAGGGAAGCCTTGTGGGAATGCGAATGCCTATGTTTTATTATGGTATCAATGTGTATTTGCTATGTCCTGGTTCCCCCTCCTATCCCCTGGGTGTCCCCTCCCTAAACCTTTGCCCCCTCCCATTTCCCTGCCCTCCTCAGACCCTCATTGTATTACCCCTGTTACCCTACACCTGAGACCACCCCCTTGGTCACCGCCCTGTCCCGCCCTGGGGTTCAAAAGCCCGTGCCCAAGGGGAGTTCCCCGCTTTAGACCTTCACCGTGATGGAATAAAGACTGAGTGAATGGACTTTAGCCACTGCCTCTGCTCTCTTGGCTGTTCTGCCACCTGGGACCCAGAAGCTCCACACGAACCCACAACCTGCTCTCCGCCGCTGGTCTAGGGAGATTGCAGGAAGAGCTGCTGATTTTTATAGTGTCCCCCGCCTTTCAGCTGGCCGGCGTTTCCCCCCCACTCCCTTGGGGGACGCACCGTGGCAGAAGCCTATGTAAGACAACCAACCTTACCATGGCCAGGTGGAGGGGTATCTGGAAGTACACACAGTCTGTGAGGTGTCTGATGTCCTCATCTAGGCTCATGGGGCTGCTCCCCCTTTGTCACAACTATACAAGCCTTTTGCAAGGGAAGTGGTAATTACATCCTAACTAAGATTCTTTCTGGTGTAGTCTGATTTGTCAGGATCATGCGTCTGTCCCATGCTCCCATGTGGGCTCTGAACTCACAGCATCAGCCCTGGAGAATCTCAGGATCCTCAATTGCCTACTCTGATGAGATCTCAAACCTAAGGTGTAGGCTTATGGTTCATGGGACTTGTTCTGGTATATTGAAAACAGTTTTGTCAGGTGTTCAAATGCAGATTTTTGTCTATGGGTCTTGGAATCACTTTAAATCCTTGATTTATATGTATTTGTTTATTACATTGGTAAAAAAAAAATCCAAAATGCCTCACTTTTTGGATGCTGCCTTGGCATACAGAACATTATAAGAATAAACTTTGTTAATATGGCCCAGGCCCCAGACCTTATCATCAGCCTAATCAGGCTTGCAACAAATTCAAAGAATCTCTCCTAACCAAGTTTGGGATTGGCAGCTGGAGACAACCCATAGAAAAATAGTGGTGAAGAAGGCTTCTCAGGCAATCATGAAAGATACATTCATAGGAATATCTCGAGCCATCTGGAGTTGGAAATTTTCCACTGACAGGATTATTTTCCCAGGAAAACACACAATTTTGTAAAAAAAAATTCCTCATGGCAAAATTTTTGTTTGCAGTGTCTCATTTCCTGGATGACAGCCACAAAGAACAGAAATGGAATTCCATCTTTGAACTAAGAAAGCAAGCTGTGTATGTGGACACCCAGATGTTGACCTGCATCTGTCAGATTTCATGCATTTTGATAGTCAGTAGTAGAAGTGACAAATCTGAAATATCAAAGTAATATACATGTCCAAATTACAATGCAAACTCCTTGCCAGATATCTGATAAGAATCTTCCCAATTCATTTGGTCCAGTGCTTTAAGCATGTAACAAATTAGGTGAAACTTCAGTCTTTTGTCAGTGAAGACCACAAACTGCATCTCACCACTACCAGAAAATAGAAATTGTATGTGTCTGTGTGTGGTCTATCCCTTATTCATCAACTTCCTCTCTATGGAGCTGCTTTTTTTGATTAGGTTTTCATTACAAGCCAACTGCAAAACACCGATTTAAATAAAAGGAAAGCTTGTGTGTGGTATTGGCAGTTTTACTACTTGAGGAGTATTAACTTGTAAGCATGGATTTACCTGAAGTTCAATTCCTGGACATCTTCTAGAAACCTGTTTTATTGAAAAAACCCTACCATATTGACATTTTTATGTCTGCTGTTCTCTCTGTCAATGCTTTTTAGAATCCTTATGTTCTGCCTACTCCTCAGTCTTGGCTTTAGGATCCAGATTTATTTCATGAGCAAAAATGTTTTTTAAAAAACATGCCCTTAGGTAGATCAGAAACCTTTGCATCACTTTTATTGTAATATCATCCTGAAATTACTTTATCCCTAGTGTAACTTTCTCAGAAATTATTTTTACCTAAATGATCTAAATTGCAACAAATACAGATGTCTGTCAGGCAAAATAAAAAGTAATAGTTATAGGTGAGTTTGTATTTCTTGAATATTCCTCATATAAAATTAATGTAGTGCAACACATACATACACAAATCAGTAAAAAAAACCCCATTGAATTAGTGATTCAGGTTCTGTTTCCAATTACGTTATTGTATACCCAGAGCAATTCCACAGATTGCTGCATTATTACTTTTGATTTATTCCAGTATAATTAGGAAGAAACTTATGTCATCAAATCCAACGGAAGCCACAGTCTGAAAATTTAAACTAGATATATTAATATCAATTAATTAACTGAAAATTAAACTAGATATACCTCAATATATTTTGAGATAGTTTCTGACTAATGAATTGCAATATAATTCAGTATCAAAAGAAGCAGTGATTTAATACTAGTACCCTTTAATTGTCTTACCTTTGTATTCCAGGTATGCATCCCAGTTTAAAATAACCCCAAAACAAAGTACTAAGACTCAAACAAAAGCATTTATTTTCAATTTTATTTTTTACATGATAGGTAATATTTGTCTGCCAAACATTAAGTGTTAAATTTGTGTAGCAATCCAGATCTCTAGCAAAACAGACTCAAAGCAGAAAGAGTATATTATGACCCATGAAACTTTTGCAGAGTCCAAAATAATTGCATTCTGCTCCATTTCTCTTATCTTGTTACTTTTCATTTGTTCTGTGAGTTATGACTCCTTATACCTGCTCAGATCATCACTTTATTTGCTGTATATACCAAGTTGCATTTATCTATCCCCCTTTCTGATAACAATTGATTTTTGCATGGATCCTAACTATCCTAACACTCTTCCAAGGATTACTACAAATTTGTCAAACTCATAAAAATAGGCTTCTTTTTGCAATTAGTTCTTTATCATCTGAGTCAGTTAAACCAGATTTTGAATTATGTCAAACACATGTGCGTACTTTCTGAAGAATTACTAAAAACTCTGTCTTGTCAGAGGTAACTTTAGATGACAGTGTAAGAATGACCTGGCATGAGACTTTTTTGGTAGTCCCAGAACCTGTACTGCCTGCACCTCAGTATTAGAAACCAAATTAAATACTGCTGGCCTCTTAATCAAACACCATGCATCCTGCTTCAAAATCTAGTAATAAATTAGCCAGAAAAGCCTATAATTCTGTATGCAATTTCTTTTTTTTTACAGACAAGATAAATGTCAAAATCACTGAGAGAGAAACTGCTATTTCACTGCAGAAATAATTAGATGGACCTTTCTTGACTCCTAGACTACAGAATAAAATACTTGTAGGTAATAGTGCCCTTTGTGCTGTTTTTTAAGAGTCCGTGACTGATGCTTCCTCTTGCAAAGGACACCTCGCTCTGTGATTAAATATTGTGGAGGTCCATAAGGGAGTAAAGTACATATATAAATATTTTAAAAGATCAGGTCAGAGCAGTGTCCATATCAGGCCATCTCCCTGTAGATCAGGGTGTGCTGTTTGTTAGTAGGCAAATGGATGTTTGCTAATCAACAAACTAAGCCTCCACTTTACTTGTTGTGCCTTTGCTATAGATCACTTGGTAAATTATCATATTAATCATGCATATGAAGAGCTCTGCTTCACCTGGTGATTAAGAAGGGTGAGGAAAAACATAGTTAAAGGGGCTACAATCTGTTTTGTTTGTCCTGGGTATTGTTATTGTTTCCAGGGTTCACCCACAGGAAGAAAATTCACATTTAATTCTTCGGACCAAGAGGTCCCTGAATTTATGAGTATCTTATCCACATGGGAGCCATCTGTCTCTTCTTTCCCTGAATAAACGAAATACAGGGCATCTTGCTCCAGGTCTGCTATCAAGAGCATTTCAAGGGAGTGGAAGGGAGTCAATAATGCTCTCCCAGGCTGGCTGCTGATCCAGGACAGATGCTCATGCTCCAAGAGGAAGGTTGGCCCAGTTGTTGGCTTATGTCTTGTGGAAATGGATAATCATTGAGAAGGTTTTTAAGTTCATGGCTGCTCAGGTTTTTTTTCACCTTTCTGTGGAGAATAACTCTAATCTGGGATCCTTCTAAAATCTGTGGTTGGGGAATTCATCTGGTCTGACAGTACTCTCAGAAGAGTGCCCTACAGAACTCAGGGCTTGCAGACTTCTGCCTGCAATTCTCATCCTTCTAGCTACATCTTGTTTGTGGTAGTAGAATGACCTGAGGGAGCAGAAAAAAAAAAGGAAAAAAAAAGACAAAACCTGAAGTGACTGTGTTGCAAAAGATTTGGGGAATCAGAATAATTATTTTTTTTATACTGAACTGTAGTGATATAAACAAATACAGTTCTGGATTTTATGAGGAAAATAATTAATGAACAATTTATCAACTATATGTCTGAAAATAAAGTATGAAACAAGCATATTTATGCAGCCCTCTGAGATTTGGGAACACATATTAATAAAGTGCTACAAAATCTTACAGCAGTTTAAGGTATGTGAGTGAAACAGATTCATTGCTACTAAGACCAGGGCAAGGACAGGGGAAAGTTTCAGACAAGGGATATCTATTGCTAGGTTTAAATGCATTTCCTTTCATTACTCTGTTTTCAGTTTCTCCATCCTAGTCACACGGGCATGAGTTTCACTCAGACCCTGTGCACAGGATCTCCTCAGGCACACTTGTGTTTGGGGTACCTCAGACCATATTTGAAGCAGCCCAAGTTCCCCTCAGCCATGATGGAGCCTGAATACACTGCTCTTCCAACCCCATATGGGCATTCCGTGATGTTGTGAAAGGCTGGCTGTGGGCCACCCCTCTCCCCAGGCAGGAGCAGAACCCAGGAGGAATGGAGCAGTGTCCTGGTTCAGAGGGATATAAGCATCATAAAGTCACCCCAGGACAAGCAGCAAGGCTTTGTTAGCCATCAGCTGTGCTAATGGCCAGCACTGGGAACCAGCAGGGACTCACTAGCCTTCCTGAGACCCTGTGTGTGTAGGGACAAGAGGCAACTGCTGGGGGCTTCTGGGAGTCCTTCCCTGTCAGGGTACTGAAGCAGCATAAAACTTGAGTAGAAATCCATTTTGGACTTAGGAGAAGTGTGACTTGCATGTGTAGATAAAATAAGGGTTTAGTCTGTGACTTTGCAGTGTCCTTGGAAAAAGCCTGTGTTCCAAGATAGCCTGGTGCAAGGAAAGAAATGTAAACTCCAAGCAGAAAGAGAGAGATAACCTGAGCCGAGCTGAAGCTTCGAGGGGAGAGGGGACAGTCAGGGCGACCCAGTACAGAGACTGATAACTAATTGTAACGTGAAACTAGTAAAATGAATATGCATGAACCTATTGTGGAATCCTATACATATGCAACAAGTAAGGGGGATAAAAAAGACTGTGGACTTCCCAAAGTTGCACATGCCCTTTGTAGAAATGGGGAGTTTACTCCCTAGCACGCGTCTGGCACTGTAATAAACACATACCGGGTTTTACAACTTTTACAACAAGTTGTGGTGTTTCTTTTTTCCCGCAAGTCATTTTTGGTGAGCCAGCCAGGGGATTCTCTGTTCCTGCAGGGGTGGAGGTGGAGAGCGGACCTCCTAGGTGCCCCCGGGGGACTTTCCCTGGAGAGGAGCTCTGCTCCAACTCGGCTCGACCCCTGCAGAGACAGATGACTGCTGGCATGCGAACAAACAGTATATAACAAAGGGCCCTGGTGGGGGAAGAGAGATAGGGCTGCTGGTAAGCTGTTCGGAGATGTATGAGTGCACAGCCTCGACCCTGGGTAAGAGTTTCTGGGTTTTGCAGGCAGCCATCGGCTGAATACGGCCAGCGGCAGAGATTCCCTAGTTGATAGAGTGACTGGGGAGGGGACGTTCACTGTTCGATAGTGCGACCACTAGCGGCTCTGGGGATGGTCCAAGTGAACCTATTGTGTGTTTGTGGTATCCAGACGTTGTGATTAGTGTTTAATTGTGTGAGTGAGTAGTTTTTGGGCCCAGTTGTATGAGAGAAACAGTGAGTGAGTGTGAGTGTGCCACTGTCCACACGGTGACCTTCCTCCAGGTCCTGGGAACCCCGGCTAAACTTGCCGTAGACAGCAGGCAGCATGGCCCACCAGCCCACTCGCCCTCAGAGGTGGGAGCTGGTGGGTTCGTAGGTTGGGCTAGAACCCTGGACAGATGCAGCAAGTAAACCAAGAAAGAGTGGCTCTTGATGGAGGGTCAACAGTGAAGTTTAATCCAAAGCGACTGCTCGAGCAAGAGCACAGAGAGTGCTTGCACACAGGTTAAATACAACAAAGGCGGGGTTACAATCAACCATGGGAAGCAATGAAAGGGGAGTGACACACAAGACTGGCAACAGAGGGGTACAATCAGGAAACAGGGGAGGAGGAACAATCGGGGACCTACCAATCAAGTCTAATCCATCCTAGAACTTTCTAGACAGAGGGGAGTGGGGGAAGGAGATTGACATTAGGCAACAGGAGAGGTTTGTCGTCTCTCTGGAGAGGGGTGATTTGACTGACAGGGAGGAGCCATTTTACAGGAGAACCATTTTACAGAACCAGGGGAGTGGAATGAACCAAATATAAAAACCATATGAACACAACACTACATGAGTGTACTGGAGTTCTACCCATGTCTAAAGCAGCCAAGTGGGTCCCAGAGAGGTGGCTGCGAGGCGCCGGCTGGGGCAGGCTGTCAGGCTGTCGGGGCAGAGAGCGCCCCGCAAAGAAGTGTGAGTGCGGACAATTACTGTGTTTAAAAGTGGCGATTGTATACATCGTAACTGTGGCTGGACAAACTCAGGGGTCAACCATTCAAGCCCCAGTGGTTTGGGCTTGATC